>CABHPP010149632.1:0-48818 GCA_902168425.1 Peromyscus attwateri
TCATATTCCAGGGCACTCTGTGGTTTAGTGACTTGGGGGTTGAAACCCTACTAAAGTAGCGAGGACAGCCATGTGTATTTCAAGAGCACTATGAACAAAGAGAATTAAGGTGGTAAACCTGGAGCTCAGTGGATGAGTAGTGAGAGGAGCCTCACTTTGCAATGCAGGCAGAGGTATCGTCTTTCATGGTGGATGAAACATAGACCACTAGTGGAGAAAAACCTAGAGTGGTGGACGACAATTCAGAGTCAACACACGTTAATGGATATATCTGAAAGTGCGAAGTCCCAGGGTCTGTATCAGAAATATGTTACCAAAGAAAACTGTGACATCTCATATTATAGCATTATTTTTTAGATTTATTAGATTTATTATTTATTTTTGTGTGGTGTTTTGCCCACATGTATGTATGTGAACCAATATTGTTTGAGGTGGAAAATGAATCTTAAAAAAATAAAAAAGTTAAAATTTGAATGGAAATGAAATCATTCTCTAAGAACTTAGTATCAACCATTGAATTATGTGTTCCTACAAAAAAAAAGAATACTAATAGCAAATGTAATTAAATTTTATAGTTCCCTGAGATTGCAAATGTCCTCACATACATGTGTTTTAACTAAATGGATTTTACAATTATTGTTTAAGGTATGTATAAACGAATAATGACCCTTAGAAAAATGAAATGTTTTCCCTATTGTCTGTGCATGGTATGCATAAATCTCTGTATAGAAACACACACACACACAGACACACACACGTGTGTGTGTGTGTCTGTGTGTGTGTGTGTGTGTGTGTGTGTGTGATATTCATGATATGTTATGCATGTGTGTGGGAATATATCAGTGTATATGGGGGGGCATTAGTGAGTGTGTGTACATGCATGTAGAGATCCAAATATGATATCAGGAGTCACCCTTAATTGCTATAGTAACTTCTTTACTGATGCAAAGTCTCTCACTCAAACCCAGAGTTCTCATTATGGCTATTCTTCTTAGCCATTTTGCCCTGGGATCCTCTGCCATTGCCTTTTGAAGCAGAAATTACAGATGGCTACAACACCCACTCAGGTTCTGGGATCAGAATGCACCTCTTTATGTTTGTATGGTAAGTGTTTTAATTAACTGCTGAAATATGTCTCCAGTCCAGAAGAATTTTCTGTGCAATCAAATTTTTTACATTTCAGCAGCTGAATTTATATAAAATGACCTGAATCTTACTATGACTGATCACCACCACCATCACCATCATCATCATAAACATTATCATAATCAATTTTATAATCAGAAGTTAATTTGTTAAGCTTTCTTTTCTTCATAATGTAGCATTAATTGCTTTTCATTGGAGAGATTTGCAAATGTTTTCCATTCTGGTTATTCCTGGGATGTATTTTGTTCTTGGGAGTTTGTTTTGATGCACAGGCAAAAAATTTATGAAATATCAACCCTCAACACATGATGTCTCAAAGAGTTTCAGATTTTCTGTATAGTATTTTATGTCATGGATCCACTTCCTTCCATTTTCATATGTATTAGGTAAGGACTAGCTTCATGTATTTGCATATAAATGTCTAGTTTCCCCAGAACTGACAGTTAAAAACGTATGTATGTGTGTGCATATTTGTTATAATTTGTATGTGTATATGTGAGAGTGTATATATGTTTATGTGTATATATGCATTTGCATATGCATGTCTACTTTTCCCAGAACTGACAGTTGAAAAGTATGTATGTGTGTGTGTATATAGATATACATATATATATGTATATATATATATGTGTGTGTGTGTTGTTTATAAGTGTATATTATACTGTGTATGTATATTTATTTATGTGTACTTACATGTACAGGCATCTGTTTGTGGGTCAGTAGGTATGGATGGGTGGGTGGGTATGTATTTCCTCATCAGATGACCTTAGCTTTGTGTTGAAAATCATCTGACCCAAAAGGTATGATTCTACATTTGGATTCTTTGTTCTATCTTGTTATTCTTTATGTCAATGCCACAAAAATTTTCTTATAGCATCATAATGCATTTTAAAACAGAAATTGATTATTTTCATCATTTTTTTTTCAAAACAGGGTTTCTCCATGTAGTTTTGGTGCCTCTCCTGGATCTAGCTCTGTAGATCAGGCTGGCCTCGAACTCATAGAGATCGACCTGGCTTTGCCTCCCAAATGTATCATTATTTTCTTTTCAAGATTATTATAGTAATGAAATATCCCAGTTAAGTTGCATTATATTTTTTGGATTTTTATCTTAAATGACATCATTGGTATTTGTGTAAGGATTATATAAAATCTAAAGATTGCTTTGATACTGTCTCTTAATTGATATTGGATTTCCCATCTATTAACATAAGTTATAATTCTGTTTATCTCCAGTGATTTCTACCAAAAATGTGAACCAGTTTTATTTTACCTCTTTTAGCTTTTAGATTAAATTAATTACTAACTACCATGTTTGCCTATGCTATAGTAAGAAAAAAAAGTTTCTTTTTGGGTTGTTCAGTATTAGGCTATCATAACCTAACTGATTATTATTTCTTGATATTATAACCTGATATTTTAATATATTTATTAGTTATAAGCATTCTAAGCATGTACTTAATTGTATATATAATCTTTAACATTTTCAATATAGAGGGCTTTCTCAAATACAAACAGTGACAATTTTGTTCTTATTTTAAATTTGGATTTTTAATTCCTTTTTATTTTTATTTTTTTTTATCCTTTTGGCCTAGTGGTTCTAACTAAGGCATTCAATACTATGTTAAGTGGAGATGATGAAAACAGTTATTCATATCATGTCTGCAATTACAGAAGAAAAACTTTCAGATTCTTATATCAAGTAGGATGTTTCTGAGATTGTTATTTAATTTAGTCTATAGATTTTAAAAAATGGATAATTTTATAGGTGTATATGATATATTTTGTTAATATACACTCCCTTGTCCTCTACCAAATCCTCATGGGCCTCCCTCTGAGAAGTTACCCTCTAACTTTATGTCATTTTTGTTAATTCTCTGAGTCCAATTAGTGCTGGTTTTCTGGAAATGAGGTATGGCCATCGCTGGAACGTGGGAAAACCTACCAGGAACCACAGCTCTGAAGAAAATTTATTCTCCCATCCTATTAGATATCATCTGCCAATACATCTTTAACTAAAGTTGGGATCACTTTTTCTTGAGCAGTTATTTTTTTATTTAGTATAATGTTTTGCTGAATATTAAGAATTTCAAACATGTATACACTGTGCTTTGATTGTATTCATCTCTCACTTGTGTTAGTTAACTCTCCCGAACTCCCGCTTCTGCCCTACCACCCTATCTCTTCCCCACAGAAGCTTTTTCTCCCATTATATCTCTCCCCTCTTCATGCATCCTGTTTCTGCAGCCCCCCCCCCCCCCCGCCTTAAGAACATTCCTCCGTACACTTACCCCTTCCTATATTCCTATTTCTCAGGTACACAGAATGTATACAACACCTAGCTTTTATTATGAGGTTGGCTGAGTGTCACTCAAAAAACTTGTATATTATAAGCATAGTTATTAGCTTGTAGATTTTGTTGGATAATAAGTACCATAACCAGGTAGATTATACAGTGCTAGACTCATAATTTGATGATAATATTGGGAAGTGGTAAACACTAAGAGGTAACAGCTGTTTGGAAGAAACAGGTAAAGGAGGTCAAAGCTTTGAAGACTGTACATATCTAACCATTCCTTTTTATTCTTCTGCTTCCTGTACATCAGACAGTGAGTAGTTTCAGTCACATTTTCTCCACCATGATATTCTGTCTCACTATGGCAAAAAAACCCTACATAATCATGGAATGAAAACCAGAAACTATGAATAAAAATGAACCTTTTAAGTTCCTTCAGTTTTTTAACCCACATGATTTTTGCACCCAAAGTTTCTTTCTAAATATAATTAACATTTTGTAGTTTAGTGTTCCTTGGAAATCATATACACTTCATTGTCATCAAAGTTATCTGATTTATTAGGAATGTAATAGTTCAGAACACAATGTAAAATAGCTCACGCACTTGTAACAAGGTCATACACAGGAACACCAATCTACAAACTCAGTTCAAACCTCAACAAATAACAAGTGCCATATAAGTCACTTGTGCACCTCTTATGAGTAAATTGTACATGCACTCCACATATACAAGTGATAGACATAACTTCAAGCAACACAAGTGAACAAAATATGAAAGTTGGGATTTGTTTGAACATACTAAATTTGAAGTATTTTGTAGGAGGAATAAGTAAAGGTGATAACAGTAAACATAATTCATAAATATATTATATATTAAAAAAGACTGAGGGGCTGAAGAGATGGCTCAGAGGTTTAGAGCACTGACTGTTCTTCCAGAGGTCCTGAGTTCAATTTCCAGCAACCAGATCGTGGCTCACAACCATCTGTAATGAGATCTGGTGCCCTCTTCTGGCCTGCAGTCATACATGCTGTATACATAATAAATAAATAAATCTTAAAAAAAAAAAAAAAAGAAGAAGACTGAGGAAGTCTCTGGACTTTCTCATGCATTTTGGAATGCTGACTATTCTATTCTGTAATCTAGGCTACTATGTAAGTATTGATATATTTAGTAATTCTGAATTCTGAATTCCTATTCTTTAAAAGTTTGACACAATTAAAACATTTAATGATGATCAGATGACAACAAAGAGAACACAAAGAAGCAAATCAAATAGATATGCTGGTTAGTTTGAAACACATTTTTTTAAACATATCATAGTCAACTAATAGACTTTGATCAGCTCAGTGGATCATGGATCATTTGCGTTTGTAGCAAAAGATGTCTTCAATTTTGTGCAAATTACCTTAAGCAAATGCTGTCAAAACCCTTACATCAGTGGTATTTTCTGCCATATTGATCTCAAGGGTGAACTCAGAGCAAGCACTACACTGTGATGGGTCTCTCACATCTCAGTTAATTCTGAGTGATTTACTACAGGCAGTTTGAGGACTAATATTTTTTCTCAGTTATAACCAACCCCTTTATCTATTCCTGAATCTTGAGGATATTTGAGATCTTTTAAAAGTTGCTTTTTGAAGAGTCTTAAAGCCTCTTAGTGTTAGCTGGTCTAGTCACAGGGAGCTGACAAGCTGTAAATTTCTTGGCTTTGTGGTCAAATCTGGAGTTCTACGACAAGACTTTGATAACACAAAGGTAGAGACAGAAGGAAACACACTTTGTAATTTTAATGGGTGATGGATTATGAACCAAAATGTTATTTTCTGTAGTTTATTCACTTTACATTGCCTTTTAACAACCTTTCCTCTTGTGACTTCTTTTGCTTTACACACAAATGTTACTGGTTTAAAATTCCATCACATGTTTCTGAATCCAAACATACTATAAAATATTGTTATGAAATTCTTTAAATTCAAGTCAGTTTATTAACAATAGATTATCATATTTTAACAAAATAAATTTACTCATTTCAAGAATTACAAGCAGTTAGAAAAAGGTCTCCAAGAGTTGTTTTTGTTAGTGATGTTTATTCTTCTAACAACATGTTAACATTAAATATTACATTATTAGGATAAAGAAATTGAGTATCAGTTATTATAGGTATTATATAATTTGTTTATTTTATAGATGTTTAAAAGCTCTGTCATTCCACCCAAACTTATATACTAAATGTTCCCCTCATTAAATGGACCCTGTACAGTTAGATTGATTTTTACCAGCAAGAGCTACTGAGCTGTGCTTATAAGTTAATATTTCATAGAAACAAATCACTTCAAAGCAGCAAAGGGAATTTTAGTTCTTTCCTTTTTAAATGTCAGACTTATCAATAAATTACATATTTCTTAATGACATGTCTTATGTTTTGCTAATTAAAGACAGCTAACCAAAAGATAGCAGTATAATTTTTAAAGTATTCAGAATTATATTTTCCTTTTTAATAATACACACCAGACACCAGGAAATTAACAAACTATACAAACTAGACAGTGAACACCGTACGATTATTACAGTCTTTTGGAAACATATTGCTATAGGTTACAACACTCAAGAGAAAATCAAATTTTTCAGAAACCCAGGAGGAATGATTATGTAATAATAAATGTTCCCAAATCAAATTATAGTAGAAGTGGGAGATTTATGTTATCTGTTTTTAAAAGTCAATAAAATGTTCTCCTTTTGGCTTAGTATCCTACTATTTGAAACAGCCATCTGGAATTTGAGCATATTTCATATTCTATTATTTTCAGAGGCATAATTATTTGATTATATTTCTACTCTGGAGTCATTTTAATGCTTAGTTGCATTTGAGGTGGCTTCCAATAAACGATTGAAATTAACCTGCTCATGGCAGCTAATCATATTTTATTTGGCATTTGCAGAGAGTTTTCATAAATAGCAGAATGAAGCAGGCTTGACTCTTAGAAACTTATGTTTAAAATATTTGAAGTTTTTAATACAAATGCAAAGTACCGTCACAGCTACATTTAAATTAACTTTGTTCGTATGCTGTAAAAATTAAGCTAATGTGAGTGAATATGATATGAATTTTGATAACATCTAATTGTGAATGCCTTCTGTTTGACTAAAATTATTCATTAAAACAATACATATCTATATATTATTTACATGTATATAAGCATATATGCTTACATACATTTATACATATATATTTCATTAGAGCTGTTTATAAAATTTATTTTTACTTCTTTTTTATTTTTTATGTTTATGGGTGTTTAACCTTCCCAGTTGTTTCTTAACCACTAGTGTGCCTACTGCTCAAGGAGATCAGGAGAAGGTACTAGATCCCGTGGGACTGGAAATAACAAAGGACTGAGTTACTTTGTGGGAGCTGGCTATCCAACCCTAGTCCCCCTCTGAAAGAGCAGCTAGTGTTGTGAACCCTAAAGCTGATCAATCCCTCCAACTCCCATGGGAGCTTTTAAATTGTAAATAATATGCAATTATAAATAAACAGAATAAAATTAATAATTTAAAAATATGATTTATATAAAGTTTCAAAGTGCATTTTATATAGTAACAGCTCATTTTTTTTTAAAAAAGTTGTATTTTAGCATGAAGTGAAAAGATTGGAGGATTTAAATTAGTGCCACAGAATACTTTATCTTTCTGTTCTACAAGAATGGAATACACTAGATCTGAAGCAAGGCCCAGAGATGCCTAAAATGTGATTTTGCTTATTTAGTAATAACGTGTGCTAAATATTAGATGTAAGGATCAAAGACATGGAGAGAATTTGAGAGCTTTTAGGACTATTAGGACCCAAAATTGATAACATTAATAAGAAAAATAGTCTGTATATTTTGTGAGTTACTTAGATAAAAATGTTAATATGACAGTTGAAGCTGCTACTGTTTCACTTACTATAAATATCCCTCAGTTCAACAACCAGTAGGAAAGAACACAGGAGAACAATGAATGCTAAGTTGCAACATGAAAAGTAAATAGAAAGACTCTTTTTAGTATCCAGGAAGCAGTGAGTACTCCAAGTACCAAGCACACTTATGATGAAGTGGCATCTGTCAGAACTCCAAAACAGTATTGCTGCTAAAGTGAATGTTGCCCTTAGAACATATGTTGGTGTGTGTGTGCGTGTGTGTGTGTGTGTGTGTGTGTGTGTGTGTGTGTGTGTGTGCTGGGTACTCAATTCCAAGGGTGTGTCATAAGTGGTGGTGGTATACACATGAGTACATGAGCATGTAGAATCCAGAAGACAAGCTTTGGTGTTGGTTTTTTATGCCATCCACTTTGATATCTGAGACAAATTCTCATTAGCCTACAGTTCATCAAGTAAATCACCATTGTTGGCCAATGAGCCACAGAGGTCTGCCTGTTTCAACATCTTCACCAATACTAGGACTATACATATGCATCAGTACCCATGACTGGTTTTTAATATGAGTTCTGAGCAATGATTAGGTCTGGGTTCTCTGAATTGTAAGGCAGACATTTTACCTACTGAGCTAACTCTCCAGCACTCAAGTCATGCCTGATATTGAATGCATTGGGTCCTTTTTATGCTGGATTTTAGAAAATTTGATTGTTCCTAATATTTTTTCTTTCATTAGTTCTTGAAAGAATTAATTTTAAGTCAACCTGATCGGATTACATAACTGCAAACTGAGTTAAAAATTACTGGTGTCAACAAGGGTATCTCCAGAGAAAATATTACATACTAATTTGATAGGAATGAGTTGATATAACTACCTTCAATCTGACACAAAACCAATCAACTTTGGTCTTGGAGAGGATGAACACTGAAAGTGAATAGTCTCTTCTTAAAGGGCAGGCCTAGACTATTTCTTCAGCATCAGTCATCAAATTCATCATGTTCAAAGAGAGAGAGATATAGTGTAGTTGGAAGTTTTCTTGTATTCTGCCTGGTCCACAGCCGCTCAGACCAAAGTAAACACACAGAGTTTTACATTAATTATAATTTCTCAGGCATTAGCTCAGGCTTACTATTGACTAGCTCTTACATTTAAACTCTGCCCATTTCTGTTAATCTATATATCACCATGTTTTCCATGGCTTTACCTGCGTGCCATTACAGGCTGCTACCTGGATGGTGGGCTGGTGTCTCCTGACTCAGCCTTCCTCTTCCCAGAATTTTCCTTGTCTAGTTATCCCGCCTATACTTCCTGCCTGGATACTGGCCAATCAGTGTTTTATTAAATCAGTATACAAAAGCATTATTTCACAGCATTTCCCCTTTTCTGTTTAATTAAAAGGGAAAGTTTTAACTTTAACATAGTGAAATTATATATAACAAAACAGTTATCAAGCAAGAATTACAGTTACAATATCTAGTCTATTCATATTTGGCAAATTCAAAGAAAATATTCTATTTATCCTCTATTTGTGAGTCTAAGGTTTCATATCTAAATTATCTTTTATCATAACTAAGGAAAAATTATAACTATCTAGTCTTCAGCTACATCAAAGATCCCAGAAGGATATAATATTACCTAAGTAAACAGGAAATGCATTGTATGCAACTTCCAAAATTTTAGAAATAACAGAGACAGCTACTTGCCTGGACAGTTACCCAGAGTTCCTCTGTAATGCTGGGGCATCCATCTTTAACCCATAGGCCTAGTCTCTCAGTCATTTTTTCCTGTGTCCTGCTAGAATGTCTGGCAGTCTCCTCTGTGAAGCAGAATCCTGAAGAACCATCTCTCCTTGCAAAGTTCAGTGGTCACCTCCCTATGGGTCCTGCATGTCCAGTTTATACAACATTTTGTCAAGCAGTCCAGGAGAGAACAGTTTCTTGCCCAAATGTCTAACTTTTGCCATAAAGTAGATAAACTCTATATGGAGTGTCTTTGGTGCCCATCATCTTCCTTGAAGTAATTGGTGGTGCCAGAAGCAGACATGTCTCATTGTCCAGGAAAGTCTATGTTTTTAAAACATTTAAAATGCCATATTCTGTAGGTCTTTGAAGTATTTGAAGATTACCTACCGAATGGAATTATATCTATGTATAACTAGAAAACTTAACATGATTATAATTTTGACTATCATAGAAGACTAATTATGAATCTGTATTCTCAACTATACATTGTTATTTAAATGAGTTATATGAACATAATACCTTAAACAAGAGTAGAAATATATATGCAGTATAACAAAATTAACTTCAAATTTGTAATAAACTAAAATATATAGCACTGTAAAACATTTATCCTATATTTCTATATCATATACCCCTTTCTTCTTTTAGAAAGAGAATGACAATGACCATTAATAATTTGTAACCAACAACCTAAACAAACACAAACATCCATAATCCATTTTTTGGGAATGTGGGCATAGATTCTATGCAGCTACTTCCTGCTGATAGGAGGTACTGGTAGTTTTGTGGGGATCCTGAGAAAATTCAAGATAATGGTCAAGTCCTGGGAAGATTTGCTATAACCTTTGTTGATAGGTACCATCTGTTAAGGTTCAGGAGGTCTCGATCAAATCTGATCCATCATAACCTGAAACAAATCCATAGCCTCTCACTTCCTGTGGAAACAAAAACAGAGCCTCCTTTCCAAAGCAACATATCCTTAGATCTAAATTTTGAAGTCAAAATACCTTTAAAATATACATATTGGTTTAACTGAGCAGCCTTTACAATCAAATTTCTTTCTGAAGTTAAAAATATAAAAGTCAACACAATCCAGATTCTGTGTGTAATATCCATCTTTACATGGTTTATTTTTTATACTACCTTTACTGTCTCTTTAAAGACTGTTTTTTAAAACTATTTCTTTAAATAACTGTCTATATTCATTTTCTTCTCTCTTCTAAGCCTGTGTACATTTTTTACACACACTGTAAACCATTTAAAGTCTTCTTCCATCTGAATCTGCCTTATTGTGAATCTATTGCTTTAAACTGCAGCATTACTAGGATTGAAATGGTAGCTTTGGCTTCTGGCTCTGCCCACCTCAGTTTTCCAACATGGCAGTGGTACATTTACTGCCAGCTCTCAATATGGGAGCCATGTGTACCTCCAACTGTCAGAAGCAGTAGCTCTATATCTCCATTAAAGCAGCATGTATCCCGATAACCTCCTCCACAGGAAAAAAAAAAAAAAAAGCCTCACCGTATGGGCCTGGAGGCTGAGTACTGATACTTTCTTGCTTGATACCTCTGCCTCCAGTGCTATGGAGACCACAAGAGTCTGGGATGGCTGCCTGAGTGTGAACTAGTCTCTGTCATTTTTAGTAAATTTGGAAGTTGTTTTGTCCGCCCTTCTGTTTACTCGGGTATAATAGGTATAATTTATCCTTCTTAGAACTCTGAGGTTATTGATTGACTGTAGCTTTAAGAGCAACAGACACTCAGTTTCTCAATTCTCTTTTTAAGCAAAAATCAGGCCACAAGCTCCCCTTCCCTAAAGTTACTAGGTCTCTTGGTAAGAAAAGGCAGACATGTTTGCCTTACTCACAGGCTTCATATTGAGAGATAAATAGATTTTAGGTGTAACTTTCCATTAAGGGTATGGGGCCAACAGAAGCTCCATAGTTTTCAAAATTAAGGAAGGGTCTACACTTGTTTGTACTTTGTACCTTGACCTTGAAGGTGGGAGGTCTTTTGCCTCTCCCTTTGCTGATGTATAAAAAGTCCATTAGAAATAAACTTGAGGCAACTGTGGTATTGACTCAGAGCCCTCCTGAAGCTATCCTGTGTCTTTGTCTTTTTCTTTTATGTCTATTACACATGTTGTTCTTCTTTATGTCTTTTCTATCTATTGTTTCTTAATCCTCACTCCTCCCTTCAAGGACTGTTTAACAGGTTGAGCTGGTCCCTGGCAAAGGAAATATGATTTGAGATGCCTGTTCTCAATAATAATTGTTTGTGTCTCTGATAATGATTAGATATGAAAAAATATGTTTATGCATGTTTTGATGATCTAAAGAAAGTATTCTATGATATGAAATTTTAAGTAAGTCATGAAGGTTTGAGTAAGTGATTTATGGGTAAGATATAAAGCTTATGTAAGGTCTGAGGATATGAAAACTTATGACTGAGATATATAAAGGTCTGAGAATATGAAAGCTTAGGATATGAAAACTTAAGTAAGTTCTGAGTGTCTCAGAAAATGACTTAAGATATAAATACAAATAACAAAAATATAAATAAATGAATTATGACACAGGAAATGCTTCATATTTCTTTCTCTGTCTATGATATTGTTATACTGACGTTTCAAAAGTTCAGAATTTAACACTGAGTTCTGATAAGCTAATAGAGCAATGACTACTTATTATTTAAATCACATGTTCAAGATATTAGATTTCTTTGGTTGTCTCCTAGATATGGACTTAAAGATGCTTCTCATCAGGCCAAGGACATCTTTGTTCAATCTATACCTGGCTCTCTGGACAGAAGAAAAAATGTGCATGCTTTTAACCCAAATCTGTAGGTTTTGCTATGACTCAAAGGTATGAGTCTACTTCTGTTGTCTTACAAATAGCCATTACCTGTCTTTTCTACAATATGGATTTCAATACAGATTGATAATACTAATGTATCTAAAACTTTTATGTATTTTTATAAAATAAGAATTCATATAAGCCTCAGTGAATCAAAAGAGCCATAAAACTTGGATCCACTTTTCACAGGTCAAAAGGACTCCAGATATGTGCAGCTTAATTTTCCTTACCTGTCTATTTTTGAGGCAGGTATTTCTCTCTCTTGGTCTTGAGACTCCTTCCCTTTCTCAGTTACTAAGACTGTGGATCTAAAAGCTAAATTTTTACTTTTTTCTCAAGTCTATGTCTGTCTCAATAGATTTCCACTTGGCTGACAGACTCACCCGAGCATCAGCTGCTCACTACAACCTTCTCCAAATAACGATGAGCCCTAGACTTGCGGAAAGCTGATATGGACCAGTCCAGACAACGTGATTGCTCCCTGTCTCTACAGCTAAGTCAGATAAGCATATTCTTCTGATGAATATCTCCTTGTCCAGCCTTTGACTAGCCTTTCAGCCTTCCTGGCTCCTGAGAACAAAACCCTAATGTCAACTGGAAGTAGTTACAGAAGATTATATGTTGTACCATGCCCCCTGCCCATAATGGGCTGAAATGCTGAGTCAAAGGGAAACTCCCTATACTCTAGGCCTGACCCCATTTGAGATGATGTATGTCAGGCCACCACCCGTCCTGCCTAACTTCAGGGCAGAAATACTAGCTAAATTTGATGACCAACTATTTCTCTCCTGCCTACAAGTTATGTCCAAACTTAGATGAACAAATTTGTATAACATATTTGTCTATCTTAATCATGACTTCTATATCCGAAAAACTGACCACTGGCATCCCTTCTCCTTCATTATATTGTTTGGATATGTCAAAATTGCCATTTGACTTTCATAACTTGGTTGTTATGGATGCTTTTGTGTGGGTTGTATTATTTTTTTTAAGAAACTTGTTGGATGAAGTCATTATTTATCAATAAACATATCAAATGGTTGTTCCATTTTTGGTTGCTGAAATTGAAGGGTTTTATTACATTTTTAAAAATAAGTCTTAAGGCACATACATACATTTCAAAAAGTAAAACAGTGAACTGGATTTTGAAGAGTTAAACATCACAGCAGCCAGTCTGAAACTGAAGCAGGAAACCTTGCAGTTAGACAGTTAAGAGATCAAGACAAGGCCAGCTGCAAAGTTGCAGGCAACGTTGTTTCTCCTGATGTCCCATGATGTCTGTAAAATGTCATAACCATCTCCAGTGACATATACTGTTATGATTATAATTCTAACTAATGATGAACAGATGGGGTTAGACTTCTGACAGTCTCAGGCTGAATCTCCATTTCTAATATCCTCAAACAATCTAATCTGCCATTTTGAACAATTTGTAACCATAACTTAGATCATGGTCAGAATTCTTCAGCCAGACACTCAGTCTTTCAAAGCAGGACTGCCTTTTACTCCTCACAGTGCTTTGAGTGAGCTCTACAGGTACAATAGGCTCAAAATTCAGTTATTAATAGAAGTAAGGTTGGTTCTATAACTAAGTGTTTTAACTGATTCTTAATATTGTCATTGACAAGGAGGAATTATTCATATTATTCTGTATATTTCTGCAAAGCTATAACTATATACAATGGTCATTTTAATACTTCCACAGGGAAGAATATTTCCTGGATCACTTTGGTCTATAGTTGAGTTCAGCACCTGTGCTCAGAAAATTGTAGTTGAACCAACCATATTCTGGAATGCCACATACTCAGCAAGTGATGTATTCATTCCATAATATGATTTCTTTGCATAATAAAAATACATTATTTGCTGTTTTATTATAAAAGCAAGGGGTTTATGCATGCTAATCTTTAAGAGGCCACATTTGTATTGCTGATAACATTCTTGAAATAAAGTACAAGGAAATATTTATGGATTTTTCTATAGTTTCTACAAAAGCCAAAAAATAGATCATCAGATACTATGATATATAGTTATAAAAATGATCTTGACAGAGCCCTAAAATCTTGCTACATATACAATTAAATCTATACACAGTGAGAATTTTTAAAGACAGTCAAATAAGTAAAGAGAAGATGTTTAAACTAAAAGAAAACTCATAGCCTAGAATAATGCCAAAGTTTATAGGAAGCAATTTCACAATTATATAATTTAATTGTTTTCCAGTAGTTATGAGAAACATAAAAAGTTTAATTTTTAAGATTAGAATACAATAGCCATATAAAGTCACAGATACCCACAGATGTTTGAATTTTGGATAACTTCCATTTTAGAAACATATATTTCATAACTAAAAATTCAAATTCAGTGAAGGATTTTTATTTTTTTAAATTGTAAATTATATTTTATAGAATATGTTTTGACCATGATACCCCTACCCTCAACTCCTCTCAGAGCCTCCCCAGGTCCACATTCCTTCTTTCTCATTCTCATTAGAAAAACAAAACAAAACCAGAAACAGGATATTCTATTTTTACTTTGTAGCTGGGGTTATCTCCTGGTCCTGCCTGGCCCACAGTCAGGACAAATCTCTCTCACCTGCCAATCCCACAGCTGCTCAGACCCAAATAAACACACAGATGCTTATATTATTTACAAACTGTATGGCCGTGTGGCTCAGGCTTCTTGTTATCTAGTTCTTACATCTTAAATTAACCCATTTCTATAAATCTATACCTTGTCACATGGCTCGTGGCTTACTGTTGTCTTACATCTTGCTACTCAATGACAGCGGCTGGCAGCATCTCCTCACTCAGCCCTTCTGTTCCCAGAATTCTCCTCTCTCTTTGTCCTGCCTATACTTCCTGCCTGGCTACTGACCAATTAGCACTTTATTTATTAACCAATCAGAGCAAAACATTCACAGCCTACAGAACATCCCACAGGACTTCCCCTTTTTTTTTCTTTTTCAAAAGGGAAGGTTTTAACTTTAACATAGTAAAATTACATATAATAATTATCAAGCAAGAATTATAGTTATAATATCTAGTCTATTTGTATTTGGCAAAATTAAAGAAGATATCCTATCTACCCTATATTTGTGAGTCTAAGGTTTTATATCTAACTTATTTTTATCATAATTAAGGAAAATTGTAATTATCTAGTCTTCAACTACACCAAAGACCTCAGAAGGATATAATATTACCTGAGAAACAGGAGAAGGATGCAGGCAACTTTCGGGATTCCTGTGAGAGTAGACAGAGACAGATGGCCAGCTGGCAGCCTGGACAGTCATCCAAAGTTCCTCTGTAAAGTTGGGATATCTGTCTTTAGCCCACAGGCCTAGAGTCTCTCAGTTACTTCTCTCTGTGTCTTGTAGAATGTTTGGCAGTTTCCTTTGTGAAGCAGGAACCTGAAGGACCATTTTACCAAGCAAAGTTCAGTGGTCACCTTTGTATGGGTCCTTCATGTCCAGTCGATCAAGCAGTCCAGGCAAGAATAGCTTCTTGCCCGAATGGCTATTTTTGCCAAGAAGAAGATAAACTCCATATAGAGTGTCTTCAATGCCCATCCTCCTCTTTGAAGTAAATCAGTGCTACCAAGAGCAGACATGTCTCACTGTCCAGAAAGTCAAATTTTAAAAACATTTTAAATGCCATGTTCTGCAGGTCTTTGATGGGATTGAAGACTTAACAGTTACAGTTACAATCTTCTATCTTAGCTAGAACATATTATTAAGTATTAGATTAACGTTCTTCAGGATAGAGTACCTTTTGGAATGATCTCTGTAACATGCCATTTGGCTAGGTCATTATCCATTATTCCTCCTGTACAATATTTGATAATTGTTCCTATTGTACATAATTTTGTATTAAGTTAGAACTTTCTTACTTAGACAAAAGTGGGAGATGTAGTGGGTAGCTGCTCCAGCTTTGCCCTGGAAGTACTACCCTATTGAGGCTTCTAGGAACTGTCATGCCTATGAGGTAGGGCTGAGAGAGGAGCCCTTAAGACCTGAGATCCAGATGTGCTGGTGCTCTTGGTTCCTGGATCCTGGATGCTGGAGGTAGACTGAGTAGAGTTCTCCAGAGAATACTGCTGGACTGCACTACACCTTTCCCAGACCCTGTAACCTACCCCTTTACCTCTAAGTTACCCCACAAAATAAACTTCCCTTTTAACCATGTGGAGTTGCCTTCATACTCCACAAATATTACTTGGCAGTATTGGCAACACTAGGGAGAAATAGTCTTACCCCTTAGCATGGGTGTGGGAGACCTGGCTCTGCCCCTGCCTGAGGGGAATTGGTCCCAGTGGCCCAGACTGACCAGTTCAGCTACCACCCAGACCCACATCCTGGACCTTGGGTTGGCCCACCCTAACATCTACCCCATCTATGACCTGCGGGAGTGTATGAAGGGCCTCGTCCTGCAGAATGATCACCATAGGATCCCCATGATGCAGGGCAACAGCAGTGATGATAGTGTGCCTGAGGCCTTGAACAAGACAAATGACTCATTGCAAGGAACATTTTGTGGGTGGGTGGGACTGACTGGACAAAGGGTTATACTGTGTGATGCACAGCAGCACCTAATGTCACTGGGAGGAATGAAGAGGTTGGAAAGACAGAGTAGCAAGACAGTGTATTTTTATTTGTTTTGTTCATTTTTAATTGATTTGGGGGTGTTTTCTTTTGGAAGGAATGCTGCATGGGTGAAGAGAGACTATGAAGGAACTGGGAGGTAGACAGGATTAGGATGCATGATGTGATATTTCCAAGAAATTAATAAAGAATTATACATATATGTGTATTTGTGTGTGTATGTATATGTAAATATTTAAAAATGTGGATTTTAAAGTGAGCATAAAAAATATAATCTATTTGAAAATTGTTCAATCTATGTTTTCTTAGACTGATGAAAGCTTGACACATCACTTTTTTTAGTAGAAGATAAGAGACGGGAAAAGAGAAAAAATACAGAAATATTTTCCAAATATTAACATTTTATATTTTAGGAAATATATCTTAGGAAAAGTATTTTAAAAGGTTCTAGCCTTAAGCTATAATACTTTATGTCAACACAGCTTATGACTAAGAAAAACATCTAAGTGGTAAGACTAAGAGGTAAAATCCTCACTAAATAACAGTAATGAACTCTGTTCATGCTATTGAGAAAAAAGCTGGCTACTTACAAACAGGAAGATAAAAGACCCTTTAGTTCAATAGAAATGTCCCTCCCCAAATTATTAGAGTGAGAAAAGATTTAGAATTAAAAAAAATATTAGGTGTACCGATTGGGACTAGACTCTACAACTCTATGTTTGGATTGGTTGTAGTCTGCAATGGTCTCCTTTAGTTGTAAAGAGAAGCTTCCTTGAATAAGGATGAGTATTATATACTTCTCTGTGGATATTAGGACAAACCTTTAGAATGTAGTGAAGGGTTACGCTGGTTTAGTAAAGTGGTAGTTTTTCTTCAAAGATCAGTGACTTCACTATCCCTGGGCATTTGACTATGATTTCAGTAATAGACCAGATTTCCTTCTTGCTGAGTGCATCTTCAGCCCCATTAGGGATCTGTAGGTTACTGCCAAGCTATGTATGTCACTACTGTATCCTCGGGGTTATTTTGTCATGCTAGTCATTATAGTGTTGCATAGGCATCATAATTGATTGCTTTCCTCCTTTGTAAGCTTGCAAGGTATCTTCGGTTGTCATGAAAGCTAGTCGTCAGGGAAAACTGCCTAAACATTACCCGAACAAAGGAACAAAAAAGGCATGCTAAAGTGGAGGAGGAAAGACCAGGAGACCTCAACACTGCAAAGAACTACAGGCAACTAGGAATGCTGAGAGCAGAAGAAAGAGTCTTCACCAGGGAAGAGCATGCCAATGGGTTGTACAATACCAAATGGTCAGCCCTGGAAACATACACACAGGTAACATTGTACAGACTGAGAAGGTTGTTTTTCTTTACCTAAGAATATAAATGTTAATATATACAAATGTAAGTATGTAAGTAACAACAATTAATTAAAAAACAAAATGCCATGAATTTGAAAGAGAGCAAGGAGAAGTATGTGTGTTTGCGTGCGTGTCAGGGAGCTTGGAGGGAGGAAAGGAAAGGAGGAAATAATATAATTAAATAATAATCTCAAAAATAAAAGAAATAATAAAATAAAATTGAGAATAAAAGAAAAAGAAATGTTAAAATTACAACAGTGAGAGTAGGAATATTAGGAATGAGAAGCAGAGAGGCTTGTAGCCTGACATGGATTAGCCAAGTGGATCAGCTATGAGACAGACAAAGGTTACTAATTGGGGGCTGGTGTTTGCATTGTTGTTGGGTAGAGTCAGAGTTCCTCTGGGAAATATTTTCTAGATGCTATTTTAACAAACTCTTGCTTACAGTGCAGCTAATTACATCAAACTAAACTGTAAGTAAAGATGGCTTCTAACAGTCTGTAACCCGTCTGAAAAAGAATACCTGGTACTATCCATAAACAAAAGGTAATAAAAAAGAATGCAAATTTATCTGGATATCTGTGAAAACAAAGAGAGCTTAGCACAATTAATAGTACTTGAGAGGCCTGCAAGACTGGAGATAACACAGCCAGAGAAGTTATCATCAGCTCATTGACAATCAAAGTTAATAACTTGTCAGGGTTAGGCCCTTCAACCACCTCTAAATGAGTTGGCAGAATATGAACATCATGTACGGTCATCTCCCTGGTTGGACCAGAGGGATCTTGATAGAGTAGTGAACCATCTATTTGCTTGGCCCATGATGACCCAGTTAATTGGCCAGTCCCAATACAGATTACCTTTGCCTTTGTCTAGCCTCTTCCATGACCCTATACAACCCACTAGGAAACATACTTAACATCTTTTCCTTTCTTGGATATTCATCCATTTTTCAAGAATTTCTCTGTCGCTTTCCTTAATCTCTTACTTTTATTTAACTTTTAACCTTTCTTTAATTCTTAACAAAGCTTACTATAGAGCTGCATCCTCTCATAAGTGTCAACACCTTTGTTCTTCACTTTCATGAGAGAATAAAGGTAGGACAGTCTCCAGGTTGACCTTTGGAAACAGCGAGTGTGGAATTCTTAGGTCCTTGGATAATGAACAACTGGAACCTGAGAGGCTCAAATTTATACTCAGAAGCCCCATGACAATGTTATTTATCTCAATGTATTTAGAAAGAAAAGAGTTCTGTTTTAAGTCAATTTTTTTACCTTCATTTAGTTAAATCAACTACCTAATAAATGCTCAATTTCAATGCAGAGGTAAAACAAAATTATTCTAAATGAACTAGATTAGAATGCTACACTATAATTAGTTATGAATCTGGTGTGTTTGAATTTGTATTATAGAAATATTAGTATAAAATAATAGTGCTTTGACATATGATTTGCATATTTTCAACTCAACAAAAAATGTTTCTAGAACTAATTTTTTATGAAAGACAAATATACAAAATTCAGTTTACTCTCAGCATGTAACTTTCTATAAGTTGCTCTAAAATATTTGGCAGTTTATTTGAGCACAGAATTATTCATGAATTGGACTGCATGCTGTACTAGAGGATGTTCAGAGAGCTCTCTCCAGCAATAAGGCCAGGCAATATTTCTAGACTGAAAAAGAGTGATATGCAGAGCAGTATGATTGGTAACAGCTTGGTATTTTGCTGAGATGAGAACAGTGGATCAAATAACACTCTCCAAGTCACAGAAAAATAGCTGTTTTTCTTGACTGAGACTCAGATATTCATAGTACATTACCTTAAACTAGATTACAGTTTTTCTGTATTCAAAATTTACTATAGATGGAGGTACTTTTAGAACAAATTTAGTTTAAAACATACTTCTAAATACAACAAAAGCAGCAACAACAAAACAATTCTCATAAACCACCTGCCTTGCAAATACTAGGACCCGAGTTCTGATCCCTAAAGCCCATATGGAATCCAGGAAGACATGACACTTGTCAGCAGTCATAGCATCTAGGAAATAGAGGGAAGGGATCCATCAGGCAAGCTAGATACTCCAGCCAAATAAACATGGCCTGCTCACTTGTTAAGGGCCACTAGTTAGAGCCCCTTGTTGGGGTCACTTGTTGCAGGATGGAGAAATAAAGTCCACACAGTGTTAAGGGGGAATGGGAATAATGGAATATGAAAGTTTGGGTAGGGTTCTCTTGGTTACCCTCCAGAGTTTGATGGTAAGACCCTGTTGTTGGAGAGAGCAATATACATGAATCCTAGAACATGAGAAATCCAGCTCAGTTTTTTCTGGAAGTGTGCTTGATTAAAACTCATTGTATGTATATATAAAGTTCTCAAACAATAGAAAGAAGTAATGTTTTCTATATTTTCAACAAGCAATCAGTTTTTAGTACCTTTCTGTTCTCTATCTAATTAGGAAGAGCTGTAATATATTACCCTCAAATTATGCACTAAAAGTTTAATAATAATATTAATAATGGAGAAAAATGCTTTTGTTCAGGAAAGTTTTTATAAAATACTGGATTAATTCACCATGAAAGTGAATTTTCCCAGAAAGAACTTTTAACAATGTAATCAATGTCACTACTTTTAAAAGCCTTTAAGTATCATAAACATATGCAAAATTTTAAAATGCAAAAAATATAACAACCTTAATAATATAGGTGCTTATTCATTATCTGTTTAAGCAACAAACTTTTCCCAATGGTAAAATATTTTAAGCTGTCTTTTTACTATTTGACAGAAATTTGTTTTTCACAATTTAGAGATTTTTAAAGCTTCTTCTGTCTTCATTGTTTCTTTATATGTGTTAATTGTTATAATAATTATTTAATATTTTTTTAATTAAGAGATTTTCTGTTCATTTTACATATCAACCACAGGTTCCCCTGTCCTCCCTCCCCCTGCCCTCCAGCCTTCTCCCCCAACACACCCCCCATTCCTACCTCCTCCAAGGCAAGGTCTCCCATGGGGAGTCAGCAGAGCCTGATACATTCAGTTGAGGCAGGTCCAAGCCCCTCCTCCCTGCACCAAGGCTGCACAAAGTGTCTCGCCATAGGCACTAGGTTCTATAAAGTCAGCTTATGCACTAAGGACAGGTTGAGATCCCACTGCCTGGGGGCCCCCTAAACACTTCAAGCTAAACAACTGTCTCGCTTATCCAGAGGGCCTAGTCTAGTACCATGGGGGCTTGTTAGGATGATTATTAAACCCAGGGAAATTTCTACCAATTTCCTGGCAAGTTTCAATGATCAAAATTCAAGGCATCTCAGAATGTCTTATGAAATCGTAGATTTATATATTGTGCTTCTGCCAACAGTGTCTAGAACCCATTAAAGTAATTACATAAGACTTGGCTTTTATCATCAAATTTATGGTGACTAACTAAGTTATTAATATACTTGATTAACATGTTCCTGCTTCCTCTGCAAATATGCAGTATGACATGGAAGTTTCTAAAATAAATTCTGAACTTCTACCCTCCTCATATATAAAGACACAGAAACACAGACAAACACTCACATACATGTATAAATTATACATAATATGTAATGCATTCCCATTGGAAATGGACAGAATAAACCTACTTTCACAATGAGATTTAAGTACAGAAAGAAAACATGATATGCATGTACGTAATATTCAAAATATTGGCAATTGAGTTACTTCATCACCTGATATTACCTGACATATTCAGATGAGTCCTAAAGCAATGACTTTTCATAAATAGGGATTTGAAATAGGAACTTTAAAGAAAAACTGAAGAGTGTGCCATCGCAAGGCTCTTCAAATGGCCTGTAAAGACAGAGTGAGCACTACAGTTAGAGGAGAAGCAGGAACCTCTATCTGCAAACACGAGAAGGTGTAGTTCCTAAAGAAAACAGATATGTTAAAGGAATGATGCTTAACATGTGTTTTGTGTGTGTGTGTGTGTGTGTGTGTGTGTGTGTGTGTGTGTTTACCTTAGGATCACATATTACATGTATAACTATGTGTTTTATTCCCAGTTATTTTTTAAGTAGTGTTACTAACTTGAAATAAACAACCCAGTCTAGTGATTTACTTAATAACAATATAAAACTAATATTAACTACACATGGAAATTATAAAAATATTTACATATTTCTCTTAAGTCTAAAATACATTTCAAAATCAATTCCCCTTTGCATGATCTTAAAGTTGTGCACAGCTTCTCCAGCATGCCTCATAAGAAAAAAAACTGATAGGAAATCCTAAATATATCATTGGGATAGGAAGCAGGTTTCTGAAGTCAGTGTATTTTAGCTCTGTAAATATTAGAAAACACATGGAAAAGTACACACGTGTTTTTGGGTTCCCTTTTCTGATTTTCAAGTGACCCATGCACATGACATACTAAAATATCTAAAATGTATGATTCTACATGACAAGCAAGAGATAAGCACTTATTTAATGTCTAAAACCAATATATGAACACAAAAAAATGATCTAAAGTCTAGTTATTTTACAGCATATCAAATGACAGTAGTTGATGTACCGTGCTTATAACTAGGCAGACAGTTTCTCTTATTTAGTAGCTTGCCAAAGTTTCCCGAAAATAAATGTGTCAAGATCAGTGCAAAGGACTTTGTCTGGTCAATCTCAGTATTAATGTAAAAGTAAGAATTATTTTTAAGACACAGGAGGGAAGGATATTCCCTGATAGACGAAATGTGCCACTGTCCACTCAACCATACACTAGGTGATTGGCCTTTGGAAACCCAGATAGGTAGTATGAAAACATCAGTGTTCAGCAAAAGAGCTGTGTGATTGTTCGCTCAATATTTTTTCTATATTTTATGTCATGCATTCTTCACTAGGAATTTGTTTGTTAGTTTGTGTCTTGGATGCAACTGTCTCTCAAACAAACTGTGGATAAGAGACATATTTTTGTTTTATCATGATAATATGGTACCCTGATTTTTAAAGTGATTTCTCATAAAACCACAATCTTTGAATTGAGCGTGATCTTTTAGGGACTAGAGAGATGGCTCGGTGGTTTAGATCACTGGCTGCTCTGCCAGATGATCCAGGTTCAATTCCCAGCACTCACATGACAGCTTACAGCTGTCTATAACTCCAGTTTCAGGAGATCTGACATCCTCATACAGACATACATGCAGGCAAAATACCAATGTACATGAAAGAGCAATAAATATTCATTAAAATAAAAAATGTAAAAAAAAAGAGAATGATCTTTAAAAAAATAACATTTGGAGGCTAAGAAAAAAACATATATACCTTTGTTCCTATTCTATGGGAGCTAATATGAAGCTACTGTACCTTGTTTTTTTTTGGGGGGGGAGGGTGGGAACTAACATCATGGTGACAACCCTCTAGCCATCTTTTTAAAAAATATAAAACAAATTAAAAGTTTAAAGATAGTCAAAAAGATTAAGATATAATCATTTATTTCATAAAAAAAACTAGATAAAATAAGGGAAACTTGGACTCTCCTTCAGACTTTTTTTTAGAATAAAAATTACTTCCCATTGTGAGGAACCTTAAGTCTGGAGATAACAGCTGAAGTTGCATAAGAATAAATAAAAACCAATTATACTATATGGGCGAATGTTATAGAGCCTTTCTGTTTTTTACTTTAATTTACTAATAATTTAAAATGAATAATATTCAATGTGATTTTTCAGGCACCAAAGGAAAAAGGACACAACATAATTTGCAATTGATAAAGATTTCATAATGTTTATCTTAACATAAATGCAAAATCAAATAAATTGTGTTTGGAACAATTATTTATGTTAGATGACCATGCTCACTAATTTATTTTAGTGAAATACATTAGAGATGATTTAATACAAATAAATGAAGGCAGCATGCCTGATATTCAAACTGAACAATGTTTATAGTTTTGCGTTGGTTATTAAAATAAATCCCTGTGAGTAAGGTTCCTACCTCTATTTAGCTACGATGAATCACTTGGAGCATTTCCCACTGCTAGCCCTCAGTCCTTCACTAGTAACTGTGCAGTCAGGAATGGCTCCTCCTTTTGGGTGCAGTCTGCATTCCTTAGCGTGCTACAAGCTCTTACCTTTCTTTCTGCAGCAGCCTAAGGGCTAACCCTCAGTAAACGCTGAATTCCTGTTTATTCTATACGTACATACAGCAACTCTCTTAACACATGAATCATTACAGGTTTCTGATTAAAGTAGATATCTCTGCTGCATTTCTAAGATTTATAATGTTTCTATATTTAACAAGTACTGTAAAACAAAGAATTTTAATTTTCAGAATTTCAATGTTAAAGTACCTAGTATAGCAACAGAAGCTCACATCTTTCTGTGTTTTACTGATTCCTATTGGCTTGAAGTCTGGTGCTAAGTTTTTATATTGCCCTTAATGATAAGTATTTTGCTTTTTGTATGCACATGTAAGAACGCATATGCATTTATAAATACATATTACTTACATGTATATAATTATAAACACAGAATTTGAAAATATAGAAAAATTGAGCTATCAAACACTATTTTGCTAATATTGCAATTTGTGTGTGTGTGTGTGTGTGTGTGTGTGTGTGTGTGTGTATGTGTGTGTGTGTGTGTGTGTATGATATGCCTGTATGTACAGGTACATGTAGAAATCTATTCATGGGTTAGTAGATGCAAAAGTTCACCATTAATTTGTATTTTTCTTAGCTGCTCTAAGCTTTAAATTTAGAGACATGTTCTCTTATTAAACCCAGATCACATGATTCTGCTTAGACAGGTCAGTCATTCCTAGGCTTCCTTTATCTTTTGCCTCCCTGATTATGATCACATTCTGTTTTCCATCTTATCTTCTAACTGGCTGTGAATCTGAACTCACGTATTAATGTGGGCATGGCTAGCACTCTGCCTACTGAACCATCTCCTCAGGCCTCAAATTATCCTAGAACAGCAACAAGAAAGTAAAATGTGTGCATTTAATTATCTTTTGGGAATTACATATACGGTGTGATATTACATTAAAACATTGCACCATTTGCAGGATAAACAATTTAGAACAAACTATAAAAAAATTTAGTTTTAAACACTTAAAATGTTATTGTCAAGATTTCTAAATATGTTTTTATTAAGATAGATTATCAGTATAGATATAATATAACAAAGTTTTCTTGTAAATGAGAACAATACTTGAGTAAGAAAGTAAAATAAAAGGTTGCTTTAATCACAATTGAGCATGCTACAATACATTTTTAAAATGTGTTCATGCTATTATTGCTGTCTTTGCAAATATTTTAAAACTTATTTTAATACATAGTTTACAGATTTACAAATGTCTTCCAAATATGGGATATGACACAAGAATATTACTAAGATTGTTCTTTCTCCAAGTTATGGCATCTGTAATATCTTAAAGTGAGAAATGATAAATAATTTTATTATTTATATGCAATTGTAATAATATAATGACTGAATTTTTTACCATTTTCTACTATTTTATGAACTATTATTTCTGCCAAACTTACTGGTTTGAAACTGGCTAATTTAGTTTGATTCTTGCCCTATTACAGTTTATAAAGAAAATAATACTTTTAAAACTTTTGCAACAAATCCTCAAGTAATTCTATCATTAACCTAAGAAACTAAAAATAAAAGATGAACACGGTATGTAATCATTTATAAGTGGATATTAGCTGTAAAGTAGAGGATAATCATGCTACAAACCACAGACCCAGAGAGGCTAGATAACAAGGCAAGCTCAAGTGGGGGACACATGTATCTCCCTGGGAGGGGAAATAGATTAGATTTCAGTGGGGGAACTTGGGACTGGTAGGTATGGGAACAGGAGGGATGGGGAGGGTATGGATGAGGAGAGTACTGGGAGAGATGAGTGGTTGGGGGGATTTGGGGGGGATGAGGTAGAAACCCAGTGCAGTGGAAACTCCCTGGAATCTAGGAGGTTGACCCTACTGAAGACTCCTAGTAGTGGGGGATATGGAGCCTTAACCACCTAGGTAAAGCTACCAGTGGAGGGACTAAGACACCAACCCAGACACAAAACCTTCCACCTACATTCTTTCCTGCCTGTAAGGTTTACTGGGGTGAACATGGTGCACAACTTGTAGAAGTGGTCAACCAGTGACAGGTCCAACTTGAGACCCAAGCCACAAGAGGGAGCCCATGCCTGACCCTCCTTGGAGCACAGAAGCTAGATAGCCCAGAGACCTAGGATAGAACCAAACATGACTGGAAAAAAAAGAAAGAAAGAAAGAAGGAAGGGGAGAGAGAAGGAGAGGGGGAGGGAGAGAGAGAGAGAGAGAGAGAGAGAGAGAGAGAGAGAGAGAGAGAGAGAGAGAGAGAAGATTCCTAATGATATCCTGCTGTACTTGTAGACCAGAGCCTAGCATAATTGTCATCAGAGAGGCTTCATCCAGAAACTGATAAGAGCAGATGCAGAGAACATAGCCAAAGTCAAACATTAGATGAACTCAGGGAACCCTCTGGAAGAGGGGGAGGAAGGATTATAGGAGCCAGAGGGGTCAAGGACACCACAGAACAACTAATTAGGGTTCATGGGGGCTCACAGTGACTGCAGCAATAACCAGGAAGCCTATATGTGTCTGACCTACATCCTCTACATATATGTTGTGGTTGTGTAGCTGGCATTCTTGTGAGACTCCTACAGTGGGAGCTGGAGTGGGAGGGGCGCTGGAGACTGTCTCTGAGTCATAAAGGAAATATCTCATGGATGCTTCTGTTTAGAAAACTGGCAGTTTCAACACCTGGATCAGCCGATCTGCTTTGATATGAAATGAAGAGTGAAGTCTGGCTAGATTGGAATAATTTTCAACAACAATAGAATTGTGAAAATCACTTTTATTTTCTAAAAATGCTACTGGGAGTTTTTCTTGTTTGGTTTCTCTCTCTCTCTTTTTTTTCTCTAGAAACTGTGTTAAACAGAATTTCCTTTAGAATTAGCTTACATTTATGAAACATAAAATGAAAACTCAATACCCAGAATCTTGCTTTATGTCTGTATAGTATTATATCTGTTTCAGTCCTGAGACTTTTTGTGATAAGTTCCCTATACCTGAAAAAAATGCTTATCTATTTCACTTTTTAAGAATATATTAGTCATATACACATTATGTTTTAAAATGTCACCAAAGAGAAAAAGTGATTAATAGCTCTGGAGTTATTTCCCAAGTTAAACAGATTATTTATCTCCAGGAGGTCTAAAATGCCAAATCACTTTTCTTTTTAAGAGGTTGATTTTATTTATAAAATTCCAATATCTTGAGGAAAGAATATAATATTTCTGTTTGGGAAGACTAGATCTTGACAGCCATTGTGCTAACTTTTACAGTATTCTTCATGCTGGGATTTAGAAACAAAATTCTCATTGCTACTAGTGTAGAAATTAGTCTTTTTCAATTAAAGTTAGCTGAGGTAGGCATTCTTGCTTGACATGTCAGAAAACTTGGTCCTGACAGTTTGTCCCAGTTTCCAAAACCCAGGTGGCTATGTCCTGTCAAGAAACCGAGAAGCCATTTGCTATTTTCCACAACTCTCCGTGTCATAATAGTGCTCAGGACAAGAGGCAGGGCTGCCACATTCACCTCTTTCCTCATCTTAATGTTAAGAGGAAAGCAAACTCCGACTCTTATATATTCCAAATGGAGGGGAAAAAATGATCCAGAGGGCTACATATTTCAAGAAGAGATAAGAAGTCCTACTGCTTCCTCTAAGTGAAGATTATTTTTCACCATGGCATATTTCAAACATGCACATTTCTTGTCTTCTGCCATAGGCATTTGACTTTGCAAATCTACCCCTAAGCCTTAACTTTGGAGAGCAGTGTGAAGTGGCTATAAATATTCTCAAAAGTTCAGTATTATATATCTTACCTGAGGGAAGCAGGTGATAAAAGATTTTATTAGGGAAGATAAGGGCAAGTCTTGCTGTTCAGTGATTACATATATATATATATATATATATATATATATATATATAATGTTTTTTTTCCTGAAGATGAATAAAAATCCATTAGTTTGTGCATCCCACTAATAATGATAATTGATAACTTTTTTTTCAAAATATGCAACATTCTATATAAAAGTTTTTCTCATTTTTCTCTGTGAATTTGCTAATATATATTGTTTTCCATCAGTGGTTAAAATGGATTTATATGGCCAATCCATTTCCACTCTACTTTAAAGATTCATCAATACACTGTCATCCATTCTTGTAATAAAAGTTAAGTAACTATAAAGTATGTTAAGGATAATAACATTTCAACAAAACAACAGTTTAGTGCTGTATTGCAACATCCTCTCATTAAATATGTAGAAAATTGAGAAAGCATAAAAATTATCATCAAGTCAATATGAAAATGCCATTTCATGTTTATGTCAGAGTGCTCTCAAGTATGGTCCTTTCAAAAGTTCATAACATTTGGATAGTTTAGCAACCCCCTTAATAAATTTAGCAACATCTGGTTTTAAAAAAACAGTATAAAGTTATGTAACTTATGTGTATAGTTAGTTATCTCTGAGGCTTTGAAATATTTTTTTCCTAAAATTAAAAATACAAGGAATAGTTTTCCAATCTTAATAAGATTCACCGTTATGTATACTTTTTTTTAAAAATAGAAGTTTATTAACATATAGGTTCAAGAAGTGATACAAGCCAATAGTCTACATAATGCACCTTTGGGATATTCTTAAATGTTCTTTCTCTGATGCTTTATTTCACAAATAATTAATTTCAAAACCTATACACAGATACTGATTTTCTCTGAAAGATATTTGAGTATAATGAACCTTCTAGATTTTTATTAGAATTATTTTATGTTTGTTAATATCAAAATAAAGTCAGTGCTTCAAAGTGTATATTGAGGTTATTGACAAATTAGTGATGGCCAGTAGCAGTCAATGATATTGAGAGAGAGAAGGTCTCATCTTTATTGTTGCGATCAATTTTTTGCACCTTGGCTTATTCATTGGAAAGACTTTGGACATAAGCAGAAGGTAGCATCTAATTTAATTTAACAAATTAAGTATCTACTTCACAATTCTACATTTCCAAAGTAAAATGCATTGTAAATATTCATTTACTAGTATTTAATATCCCATCAGATCATTTGGATGTTCCATTATACAATTTCATATCACGATTTTATACCTTTAAGTATGCATTAAATAGTAAATGAGATATGATATTATGTCAAAATGTATACTAAAATCGTTGTAAATATGGAAATGGATACTTCAACATTTATGAAAAATAAATTACTTATTTTTAATTAAATACTTATCCAAACTAAAAATACCTGTTTCACATATCAAGCATTGTGGATTGACAGATTTTTTTCTGTACTTATAAGTTATGTGTTAAACTAAGAATCTTTAAATATCTAATGTCATCAAAATCATGAGTGAAAAAAAAGAGAATCATGAAAAGTACATTCTCATTTGTTAGGTAATAACCAAATTCTTCCATTTCATATAGAAGTTGAACATTAAACATTTAATACTGTGATAAATTTTATTTATTTTATTAAGAAAATTTATTATTCATTTTACATAATAATCGAAGATCCCCTTCTTCCCTCCTCCTGCCCCTCCAGCCTCTCACTCCCAACCCACCCCTATTCCCTCCTACAAGAAGGTCAGGTCTCCCATGGGGAGGTACATTTAGTAGAGGCAGGTCCAAGCCCCTCCCCCTGCCTAAAGGCTGTGCAAATTGTCCCATCGTAGGTAGTGGATTCCAAAAAGCCTGTTCATGCACCAGGGATGGATTCTGATCCTATTGCCCGTGGGCCCCTTAAGCAGATCATGTTACACAACTGTCTGACTTATGCAGAGGGCCTAGTCCAGTCTCATGTAGGCTCCACAGCTGTTGATTTAAATTCCATGCATTCACACTAGTTTGGTTTGGTTGTCTTCGTAGGTTTCCACACCATGATATTGATGCCCATTGCTCATAGAATCCCTCTTCCCTCTCTTTGACTAGACTCCTGGAGCTCTGCCTGGTGTTTGGCTGTGGATCTTTGCATCTACTTCTATCAGTTACTGGAGAAAGGCTCTATGATGACAATTAGGATATTCACCATTCTGATTACTGGAGTAAGCCAGTTCAGGCACCCTCTCCACTATTGCTAGTAGTCTAAGCAGGGCTCATTCTTGGGGATTCCTTGGAACTTCCCTAGGACCTAGTTTTTCCCTATCCCCATGATATCTCCTTCTATCATGGTATCTCTTTCATTGCTCTCTCACTCTGTCCCTGGTTCAGCTCAACCATCCCATCCCCTTATGTTCTCATCCCCCATCCCCTACCTTCTATTGCCCATCCCTCACCCCCAGTATACTCATGGATATCTCATCTATTTCCCCTTCCCAGGGCAATTCATGGGTCCCTTGTTGGGTCCTCCTTGTTAACTAGCTTCTTGGGAGCTGTGGGTTGTAGTCTGGTTATCCTTTACTTTCCAGCTAGTAACCACTTATGAGTGATTATATACCTATGAAGACACAAGAAGCTTATAGAACACCAAATAGACTAAACCCCCCAAAAATGTCCCCTTTCCACATAAAAATTATACCACTAAATGTACAGAATAAAGGAAGAATATTAAGAGCAGCAAAGGAAAATGTCCAAGTGACTTATAAAGGCAGATCCATCAGAATAACACCTGACTTCTCAATTGAGATTCTGAAAGCCAGAAGGTCCTGGACAGATGTAATGCCGACACTAAGAGATTATGGATGCCAGCCTAGACTAATATACCCAGCAAAACTTTCAATAACCATAGACAGAGTGAACAAGACTTTCCAAGATAAAACCAGTTTTAAACAATATCTATCCACAAATCTAGCCCTACAGAAAGTACTAGAAGGAAAACTCCAACCTAGGGAAATCAGATGCACCCACGAAAACACAGGCAATAGATAACCCCAAGGTAGTAAATGCCAAAGAAGGGAAATGCACACACTACCACCAAAGTATGACAGGAATTAACAATCAATAACTGGTCATTAACACTCCTTAATATTAATGGACTCGATTCACCTACAAAAAGACACAGGCTAAAAGAATGTATATGAAATCAGGATCCATCCTTCTTCTGCATACAAGAAACACACCTCAACTTCAAAGACACTTACTACCTCATAGTAAAAGGCTTGGAAAAGTCTTTCCAATCAAATGGACTTAAGAATCAAGCTGGTATAGCTATCCTAATATCTAATAAAAAGCCTTCAAATTAAAATAAATTAAAAGAGATTGGGAAGGACATTACATATACATCACAGGAAAGATCCATCAAGATGATGTCTCAATTCTGAACATTTATGCCCCCAAAACAAGGGCACCCACATATGTGAAAGAAACATTACTAAAACTTAAATCACACATCAAACCCCACACATTAATATTGGGAGACTTCAACACCCTACTCTCACCAATGGACAGATCTGCCAGACTGAAATTTAACAGAGAAATAAGGAAACAGATGTTATGACTCAAATGGACTTAATAGATACCTACAGAACATTCCACCCTAACAAAAAAGAATATACCTTCTTCTCAGCACCCCATTGAACCTTCTCTAAAATAGACCACATATTCGGTCACAAAGTAAATCTCAACAGACACAAAAAAATTGGAATAATCTCCTGTATTTTATGGGACCACCATGATTTCAACAACAACAAAAAATACAGAACACCTACAATTTTATGGAAACTGAATAATGCTCAGCTGAATCACCATTGAGTCAAGGAAGAAATAAATAAAGAAATTAAAGACTTCCTAGAATTCAATGAAAATGAATGTACTACATGCCCAAACTTATGGGACACTATGAAAGCATTGCTAAGAGGAAAATTCATAGCACTAAGCTCCCACTTAAAGAAATCTAACACTAGCAAATTAACAGCACACCTTAAAGCTCTAGAACAAAAAGAAGCAAACTCACTCAGGAGAAATAGACACCAGGAAATAATCAAACGTAGGGCTGAAATCAATAAAATAGAAACAAAATAACAATACAAAGAATCAATGAAACACAGAGTTGGTTCTTTGAGAAAATCAATAAGATAGACAAGCACTTATCCAAACTAACCAAAAGGCAGAGAGAGAGAGAGAGAGAGCATCCAAATTAACAAAATCAGAAATGAAAAGGGAGACAAAACAACAGACAAGGAAATCCAGAGAATCATTAGTTCATACTTCAAAAACCTGTACTCCACAAAATTGGAAAATCTAAAAGAAATGTATACTTTTTTTAAAAACTAAAATATTTCTATTTTCTACATTTGATTATGTAACTAGCATTCCATTCATCTGTGTTCTGTCATATATTCTTCTGGTCACGAAATAAAAGGGGCAAAAAAAGAAAGCCTAAAATCCTAGAAAGGATTTTTTTGCATCCTTGTAGAGTAAGAAAGATAAAATACAATCTAGCACTTGATGTATAACAAAATTATCTCATTCAAAGGTTCTTAAATTATAATAAAAATTCATTAAAAATCAATGTCTAACTCCAACTTTATACAATGAACTATGGGTGCCATTGTAGTAAAATGAAGTTCATATTAGAGCAAACAAATTGAAGTGAAAATTTATTTGTAGGTAATAAGAATAAGATGCTTGAATTGTTGTAACTGTGATAATTGCAAAGAAATACTAAGTGTATAAATGGCATAAAAATTCTCTAAGTAATTTTAGCAGCATACTCTTCATGACATATTTAAAGTCTTAGAGTCTGTATCTCATGCCTAAAAATTCTAGGATATGATGTAAATGTTTGGTTATTTGAAAGTTTCAGTGGGCTTCAAAGGTGCCAGAAGGATTAAGAATCACTTTGCCTCCTCTAGGGATGATCCCTTAACGGTTGCCCAATGCAGAGAAAATCTACTCAAATGATAATACACACACATACACACACACACACACATACACACACACACACACACACACACATAGACACACACACACACACACATAGACACACACACAAGCACACAGAAAACACACACATACATACACATATGTATTTATATATGTTATGTATTATATATATTTAACACACACACACACACACACACACACACACACACACACACACATATATATATTTAACAACAATAACCAAAGATAAAAAGAGACTTTCAACTTGAGGGGATGGATAACATAGGAGGATTTGAGTGAGAGAGGAAAGGAACATGGGAATGTGATATAATTATATCTCAATTACAAACATATTTTTAAATGTTCAAGAACCACACAGAATCAAGAAGTCAATAATACATAATAGACTCAGGAAACATAACACTTACTAGGATTAGGAAGCTCAGAAAGTTACAAGACCCCAAAGCACCCTACATAAGATTATAAAAGAGGTATAAACAATTTTTGGAGGAGAAGGGGATTCTTCAGAGAGACTGCCTGCAGGCTGGACAGAAAGCTCCAAGAAATCAGCTTTTGTGATTCATTATGATGGGCTTTAAGGTGATGCAGGTTCCTTTTGATACAGTCTAGGGATCTTGAATGATACAATCTAGGGTTCTTGAAATTGTACAGTCTAAGGGGTCATGAAATTGTATAGCCTAGGGGGAATCTTAAAATGGTACAGTCTAGGAGTTTTGATTAGGTTTTTTTTTTTTTCTCTCTGTCAATTAAAGAAGTAAAAGACAGGAAAAAATCTTAAACACAAGTATCAGCAGAGAAACCTCAGGTACCACAGATAGAATCAGTAGTTAATAAAGGCATTTATTGGGAGAAATGATACATACCCATGCAGCAAGCACACAGAGAAAAAGACCCTCTGAGAAGCAGACTCAGAAAGCCCAAACTCCAGTCTCCTCTAGGGGGATGGAGATTTTGAAGTCTCTGAAGAGTTTTCCTCCCCTACTCTGGAGTTGGTCAGTTTGAAGACAGGATTAGTCCAGAGCTGTGGTGTGACATGTCCTCATCCAGCCTTGAACTCCTTGAGCAGATCTATCAGCAAGGGACTTGCTGGCAGGAGATAAAAGATGCCAGGATTTTGTCTCATGAGATGTTTGAGAAAGATGCTGGCCATCTTGGAGATTTGCCACCTTTATTATCTGTCAGTACCCCCCTCCTTATCTGTGTGCCTGCTGGGTGTCGGTCTAACTACTCGTCTCTTTTTATTTCACATTTTAAGTCATTTTTGTTCCTTTAAATAATATTTCATAAATGCTCCTATATGTAACTACAGTAAACTCACTGATTCACCAAGTTAAACTAGGGTAGAAAATAATCGTTTGTTCTGCTGTTAGTGCTCTAAGATGAACAATGCAGTACAGGTTTCTTCAGGAAAAGTCACATAGTGATATATTGGTTAGTGTAGAGTGCAAAGTCACACAGTGATGGTTAGGGTAGAGTGCAAAGTCACACAGTGATGATTAGGGGAGAGTGCAAAGTCACACAGTGATGGTTAGGGGAGAGTTCAAAGTCACACAGTGATGGTTAGGGTAGAGTGCAAAGTCACACAGTGATGGTTAGGGTAGAGTGCAAAGTCACACAGAGATGGTTAGGGGAGAGTGCAAAGTCACACAGTGATGGTTAGGGGAGAGTGCAAAGTCACACAGTGATGGTTATGGTAGAGTGCATGGATGAATATAACATTCCAATAGTAGAGAAAACAAGTACTTAGATAAAACTCATGAATCTAAGCTATTCAAATTGTTAAGAATAGCTACTATAGTGACAAATGCATGACCTGATTCAGAAGAAACTGTTGTATTGTAAAGTTAGAAGTTTGAAACTTTTCTTAATTCATTAGGGAAGTTTAGGAAACTTATACATAAGTGATATTAAAGAAATTGTTGTATTGTATGAAACAGTTTATTGATGCACTCTAATTTTAGGGTATTTTTAAATAGATTCTATTTAGAGAATGAAGTAAAATAAAATGTAAAAAGCTTTATATTTGAATTTGCTCTAAATTATGTGATATAAAAGCCATTTTATTGAATGTGATTTGATAATCAAATCAGAAACAACAAAGAAAGCAATGCTAGATGAGATATAAAGAATCTCTGTCTGGCTTGGCTCAGCCTGGGAGGAGGGGACTAGACCTGCCTGGACTAAGTCCACCAGGCTGATCTCAATCCTCAGGGGAGTCTTTGCCCTGGAGGAGATGGAAATGGGGGGTGGGATGGGGGGAGGGGGGAAGGGGGCGGGGCGGGAGGGGGCGGGAGGAGGGAGAACGGGGAATCTATGGCTGATATGTAAAGTTGAATTATATTGTAAAATAAAATAAATCCAAAAAGAAAAAAGAATCTCTGTCTGTCACATAATACTTATCACAGGGAATTAGTGGTCCTATATCAATATATAAAATACCAGAAATTTTGAGTTCTGACTTTCTAAAATTCACTCCATGTTGGCAATGTCATCTGAAAGTGTGGATTGATTCCCAAGATTGAAGAGGTATGTTCAAACTTGATTTAGAACAGGAATGTACCTGAAAGGAAATCAGAAGAACTTGGGGGAAGATTAATGATTTCTAAGAATGTTTTGCTGAGATTAAAAAATAATACTAACTCTAAATGCTCTGGGAATGAAAAGAAGAAATGAAAATAACTACATATCAAAGACAATTGTGTCAGCTACAGTTGATGGAAGTGGTAAGAAAAAATACTAGTATTTTAGTGAGGAATAATCAGGTAAAGAAGGAGAAATAAAAGTTTTCAGTGAATAAATTTAAAATATGAGCATTTATAGCAATTAAAAATAAACTTGTTAAATTTTCTGGGAAAAAATATCATGGAAAGATTGGAAGAACTTGCGTGGCCAATTATTGGAATAACGGTTTACATAATCGTGTGACTTTTCTTAGGGATCCCTGAACAAACCAGTATTGAACACAGATAGGGCCACAACAGTAGAACAAAGAAGTCATTCTATCTTGGCGATCTTATTAGATCCACAGGAACTTGGGGGAGAGGATATTTATAGGAGTCTGGGTGACTTTTTTTTTTTTTTGTATTGTTACTAACTTTATTTTTTCTTTCATTTTTCTTTATTAAGAAATTTTCTACTCACTCCACATACTATCCACAGATCCCCCTCCTCCTTCCTTCCACTCCCCAGCCCTCTTTTCCTAGTCACTCCTCATCCCCATATCCCCCAAATCAAGGTCTCCCATGGGGAGTCAGCAGAGCCCAGCACACTGAGCCCAGGCAGGTCCAAGCCCCTTCCCACTGCACCAAGGCTGTGCAAGGTGTCACACCACAGGCACCGGGTTCCAGAAGCCTGCCTATAGACCAGGGACAGATCCCGATCCACCTGCCTGGGTGCCCCCTAAACAGTTTGAGCCAAACAACCATTTTCCATATCCAGAGGGCCTCGTGCAGTCCCATGGGGGCTCCACAGCCACCAGTCCACAGTTCATGGGCTTCCACTAGTGTGGCCCATCATCTCTGCACGTCCTGCATATACCCAAGGGATGCTCAATCTTACCATAAGGACACATGCTCAACTATGTTCATAGCAGCATTATTCGTAATAGCAAGAACCTGGAAACAACCTAGATGCCCCTCAACTGAAGAATGGATAAAGAAAATATGGCACATATACACAACAGAGTACTACTCAGCAGAAAAAAACAAACAAACAAAAAAAAAAACAACAACAAAAAAAAACAATGACATCATGTGATATCATGAAATTTGCAGGCAAATGGATGGAACTAGAAAATATCATCTTGAGTGAGATAACTCAGACTCAGAAGGACAAACATAGTATGTACTCACTCATAAGTGGATACTAAATGTGAGGGAAAGGATGGCCAGACTGCAACCCACAACTCCAGAGAGGCTAGCTAACAGGGAAAGACCCTAGGAGGGACACATGGATGACCCTGCGAAGGAGAAGTGGATGAGATCTACATGAGTGGACTGGGTGTGGGGGGGGTGGCAGAGGGCAAGGAGTCAGGGATGAGAACATAGGAAAATGGGAGGGTCAAGCTGGAACAGAGACAGAGTGGGAGGGCAGGGAGGAAGATACCATGATAGATGAGGACATCATGGGAATAGGAAGGGGCAGGGTGCTGGGGAGGCTCTCAGGAATCCACAAGGTTGACCCCACCTTGGTCTGCTGAGAGTGGTCCAGAGGGTGCCTGGAACCGGTCTACTCTAGTGACTAGCCTAGCAAATAACCTAGCTGTCATCATAGAGCCTTTGTCCAGTGACTGATGGAGGCAGATACAGAGATCCAGGGCCAGGCACCAGGCTGAGCTCCGGGAATCCACTTGATGAGAGAGAGGAGAGATACTGAGTGACTTTTATCAAAGTGCATTTTTGTCAGTCTTCTCTCTGTGACTGGGATGACTCACAGACCTGTGTCCCTGGAGCTCCCTGTATGCAGCCTGCTCCATGAAAGAATGCTCTTCTCCCCAGCAATTGTTTACTGCCAGTGGGAGCTTGAGGATAGGTCTTGTGCATCTTGTAACCTTCTGAGCTGCTGGCGCCTTGAAAGAGTCCTGAGCTTGTTGAGTCTTTTCATTTCCTCTGGCAACTGTTTCTTAAGAGCCTATCTGCTGCTCCAGGAAACAATGTTTCCATCTGAAAGAACTAATTATAAAACAGTGTCAATCCGGATATGTGTGTGTGTGTGTGTGTGTGTGTGTGTGTGTGTGTGTGTGTAACTCCAGTTACAGGTAGTTCCACTCAACTTGTCACATTATTTTTAAACTGAGACACAAAGCCCAAACTGACCTTCCGGTTAGGAAAAATTTCTATTAAGAAACCCAGTATAGTAGACTCTATCTGACTCTTTTTTTTTTTTGTACTTCTTTATTTCTATGTTTTACAGATTATACATTGAGTTCCAATTGAGCTAGATAAGTACTATTTAAAAATCATTATTATCAGAAGGAAAGTGATAGGATTATAGTTAAAACTATGAATTATAGAGCAAAGGTTGATGTTTCAATTATCTAGCTAGAAGTCTGCCAAGTAGGAGCTTTGGGACCATTAGGGAGCTAATTAATTTATTCTTGTGTGCAAACTACAGGATAATAATACTAAAACATAAAAAATGAACCAAATTCTATTATTTTTCTATATTGGATTTCAATTATTTCATAAAGTATTGTTCCTGGAATTTGCAAAATTTAAGTGTATTTTACTTAGGAAATTTCCAAACAAATGTATAGGTTATATTCTAAAATTTACAATGAATAAGGTACACTTTGCCAAATGTCTATTTAAATTCAATAAACATATGGCTCATATAATTTCAGTATCGATTGTTAACTAGTCCTCATATAATCAGATATGACTTATTAACAAGTTATACAAAGGCTATCCAACTAAATTTATAATGGTCATTTACTACAGCAAACAATTTGTCAAAACAACTAGACATGATAGTCAAGTCAACTATCTAAAATGTAGCTACCATAGGACAGTTGCAATCACTCTGCAGCATTTATTTAGTGTGTCCTCAATCTAGTGATATTTTAGAACATATTTATAGAAATAAAGAAAAATTATTTTTAATAAGTAAACTCACTTATGAAATGAGGATTATTTTCTCAAGTATTTTAATAAATACGTGGTAATGAAAGTAATAGGAAATAGCCTATAAATGCTACAATGCTTTGTTGTTAACTTCCATTTCCAGTAACTTGGTACCTGATCTGGTTTTATCTTTTCATTTTTTATTTTGTTTGGTTTGGTTTGGTTTTTTTTAAAGACAAGGTTTCTCTGTGTACTCCTGTCTGTCCTGGAACTAGCTCTGCAGACCATGCTGTGGCTTCAAACTCACAGAGATCTGCCTGTCTCTGCCTCTGGAGTGCTGGGATTAAAGGCGTGAACCACCACTGCCCAATTTGCTTTTTGTCTTAAAGTTATCAAATTCAGATTGAATATTAAATACCACATCTACTTAATCAGAATCCATCACTATTCCAGTATGTCATTTGATATATATATATATATATTTTTTTATAGGGATAAAAATAATGTGTAAATTGAATTTCCCACATTAAATATAAGGAGCTTTCAAGTAGAAACTAAAACCCACTAACTATATGGTTGACAGAAAACATAGTATCCCCTTTATCCACCTCTCTGCCTCCCCCCCACCATCTCTCACTAGGATTTAATTACTTAGAATGCTATTATTGAGGACATTGTATCATAGTACTGAGGGAAAGGGGGAATTGGATAAAATACACTTTGAACTCAAATAGAACAAATCGATTTGGACTAGAAATTTCATTCTTTTTTTTTTTTTTTTTTTTGGTTTTTCGAGACAGGGTTTCTCTGTGTTGCTTTGCGCCTTTCCTGGAACTCGCTTGGGAGACCAGGCTGGCCTCGAACTCACAGAGATCCGCCTGGCTCTGTCTCCCGAGTGCTGGGATTAAAGGCGTGCGCCACCACCGCCCGGCAAAATTTCATTCTTAATGTTAAAACTTCAGACTTAATGCTTTTTAAAAACTTTAGTGCAAGTAAAGGTTATTTCGAAAATGCATCTTGACTAAAGCAAATTATTTGTTTCTTCACAGCCTCACATATACAAAAATGGCCTTACAACTACCATGGGGTAATGGCTTTTCTTTGGGAATGGAGATGTGACTATGTAGCTCATTACAAGTCTTCAGGGTTTCCACCCTCCCAGCAGGATGATATTCTGGTGAATTCATAAGTATGCAAAGCCTTTCTAAACATTTGTCACCGGTTAATAAATTATGCCAGTTAATATAACATCTAATAAAATATTTATTTTAAACATCAGGAGGCTTGGTTGCAGCTAAGACTTTAGTTTAAGGAATCTATGGGTCAGTAGCTTGATATGTTCCTTTTAATCAAAAAGAATAATAAATTGAGTCTCACACAGTGGGACTTAGGTAGAAAGCCTGCAGTGAGAGAGTATCTTAACTCATCTAGCCTTCATTACTGGTAACCTAATTAACATATAATCTAAAGTTAATAATAAATACAGGCTTAAATAAGATCAAACTAAAGTGTGAGCAATTATGCCAAGAACTTAATCGGCACAGAGTTTTATCAATTAATTTCAATTCAATTTGACTTTCTGTTAGAATCTTAAATGGAAATAGATTAAACCTCTAACAGAAAAGAATAGCATTTTTGAGGAAGTTTATAATAAGAAAAGATTGGAACACATCCCTTTCTTGGTTGCTGCAATATTATTTAGTACTCTCAAATATAGTTCGAGTTGTGGGCCATAAAATGTTACAGTGATACAAGGCAGAGACATGGTAAGATTTAGTACCTTATTTACACAGCAGTGGAATACCCTATTTTATTAGCTATAAATTTCACTATAATGGAAGGCTTTGTTTGATTTTACAGAAAAATCTATAGGTGACACTTAAGAAAATGTATGAACATTCCTGAGAATTTTAGTCTAAACTTTCTCTTGGATGTTAGATTCAGAAGGCAGTTTCTATATAGACCTTAGGGGATAAATATGATAGATGGATTAGTATTTTTCTTTCAAATTAGGGCTGCTTTTATTCTACTGGCTAAAACTGAAAATGAGTAGAATTTCTAAGAATCAAAGAAATGTTGTGCTTGACAGATTTTTAAGTGAAATACTTGGAACTTAATAAGATGGCCTGAAAAGTTTTTCTTTAATGGTGTTATGGGATCTAAAATTTTTAATATCATTGTATGTTTCTTGAATGTATATCTGTCAAATTACTTTAGATTTGTATCCCTCTATACTTAGATATTACTTTTATTAAGACATTTATAAATGAAGTCTGAGAACATATTGGATCATGTGATCTATTTAAATTTTGTGCTAATTTGCAGGTTTGGGGTGGATACTATCATTTCACATCACATTTTACTTGTTATACCTGGTTTATCCCTGATTATAATTATTTTAAACTTTTATGACATATTGATTCTATTATTGTTCATTTTCCAACTGTTTTAAGGTGGATTTTTTAAAATAACATCTTTTATTTTCTTATAATTATTCTGGATTAACAAATCCATCTTTCATCTTCAAAGTGTGTGATGGCTACTCTTTTTGTTTCCTCCCTGTATGGGAAGCTAATATCAAGAATTTTACTGTGTAATTTTTGAACTACATAAAATCTTAAAGAATACTCTTTTATATCATCAATAATCCTCCATATTTTCCAACAATTATGTCATTCCCAGCTTTTTTGCTGTTAAATCATTCTCATATCTTCCATCCTATTTTCTTTTCCTGTCACAGTAAGCTATTTTGTGTTTCTTTTTATAGTGCTTTCTAGAAGATGTGCGCAAGTAAGCCTTCTTGCTTCTAAGGTCTACCCTAACAAACAGATCCATTTCACTTTTCCTTTGAAAGCATCTTGTGTGTGTGTGTGTGTGTGTGTGTGTGTGTGTGTGTGTGTGTGTGTGAATTACTATTTTCACAGAGTCATGTTGCACACGTTTTCTTTCAGGCTCTTGAAGAATCTAACACTGTTATGTGATTTTCATCATATCTTTTAACAAGCTGTGAAGCAAGATCCCAGTTAGTCTTAAAAATAAAAACTTGGAGTCAGATCTGGAGGGTGAAAGCTAAAGCAGAGAAGCAGAGCAGCATCTACTGGAAACTTCTTACCTCTACAGATCCTCAGACCAAATGGGGGCCAAGAGCCTGTCTCCATCCACCTTTATTCCTGTCTCCATCTCCCTAGTGCTGGGATTAAAGGTGGGAACCACCACCGCCCAGCACCCAGCTGTTTCTCTTTTAGATTGGTTCTATATCCTGTAGCCCAGGGTGGCCTTGAACTCCTGATCTTCCTTCTTCCTCCTCCCAAGTCATGAGATTAAAGGTGTGTGCCACCACTGATTGGCCTCTATGGTTAACTAGTAGCTAGCCCCACCCTCTGGTCTCCAGACAAGCTTCATTTGTTAGAGCACAAAGAAAATATCACACAACAAAGCTGTCTGTCAGAATATTTGATATGTTTGAAGGGACTTTTTGTTTCTCCTGGTGTACTTGAATACTTACTGTTTCTACAATTTTGTTTTAACTTTTCTCTATAGATGTCTTTTTGTTCAACTAAGTTGTGCTTGCTCAGATATTACAGTCTATTACATAAATTATTTCTTTAATTTGGGAGGAGAAATTTCAATCATTATCTTTTCTTATAATATGCCTTCTGATAGGGTATCCACTCTTCTCATTCTCTGAAGGGAATTCAAGCCTGGGCTCAATAGTGAATTCAAGGCCAGTCTATGTTATATAATGAAGTAGTTCTGTCTCAAAATAAACAACCCCCAAAACAACACACAAAAGGTGATTTTCAAAATAAGAAAAAATGGAGTTAATTTTCTGAAATATTTAAAGTATTTTCATTTTATTTAGGAAGTTTTGTCTGAGGAAGCATCACAAGCCACTCCTCCTGAACAGATGCCAGTTTGACTGCCAATGGCATTTCACCACAGTTGTTACTATCCCTCAAGGTGTGTAGTCTGAGCTCTTGGAGGTTTAAAACTGGGAAATGTTTGATAAGCAGTGTATCTCGCCTGAGGTGTGCTAAATGGAAGGATGGACTGAAAAGTGATGCATACTGTTAATCCTCTGAGCAAATTTTTCAGCATATTCTAAATTTTATTACACTTATAGGCACAATTTAGTGTTTGTCAAGTTTGCTGTCTTACTTCAGGATCTCATTTCATGATTAAAAATGCAACCTTGTTGTATATCTATCAGACAGCATGATTTTCTATTTCATGAAGACACCACTTGCATTCAGAAACAGTAGCTTTTCTACTCTTCATTCCTTTAAGATCAGGAGACAGTGACAAATGTACAAAAAAGACTTTCTTACCTGACATGTCAGTGCAAGAAACTAAGGTGATTTACACCTACAAGGGATATATTGTGGATAAAATTAGATGGGTGCATTCACAACTCAGTATTTTAATAAAATAAAAACTTTTCTTCTGACACCTATGCAAGGATATGCTGTTGGTTTACAAATTTTCACACAGGATAGCTTGACTGAATAAGACTTGGGTTGTATAACATTCAAGAATAGAAAAGCATACAATAAAAATGGGTTGCAAATTATAGAATCAAACACATTTTCTCACTATTTGGGGAAAGTGTATACATCGTAGTTTCACACAAACATAAAAAATAGTAATGTATTCCTATTGAAATTCATGATGGATGAATGTATGGTTATGATTGATGCAATCATTTATGAAAGTTGGAAGAAAAACAGTCACTGAAGGTCTATACAATCCTTGGATTACATCACATGAAATTACAAACAGTTATTTATTGAAAGCATATTTATTTCATGTGGTCAGGGTGATAATATTTGACAGAAATGGGGTTAGATATTTTGCATTGAAGCAGTTCTGCGAGATCCCTTCTGTATGAGTCTGAATGCAAATCAGGTCACATAAACATTTACTAGAGCACTAAATAATCCTCAGATGACTCACTTGGCTATTCTCAGGAGACTTTTCAAATGGAAACACTTTCTAAAAATTGTTGGAGTGAAAATCAGCTTCTTGGGTATAGTTTGTAGAAGTGTAAGTTGTCTGTCTTATAAAAACATTCAGAGTTATTAAGTAAAACATTTAAATGTTTTAAAGCATAGCAAGTGCCAGGCATGGTGGTCTATGCCTGCAAACCCAATGCTTAGGTAATAGAGGCAGCAGATGAGGAATTCTAGGCTGTTCTCCAATACACAACAAGTTGAAAGGAAACTTGAGTTATGTGAGATTCTATGACAAGGAAAGATCAGATGAGATATCTCAGCATGTGAAATGCTTACTATACAAGCAAGAGTTTGGAGTTTAGAACCCCAGGACCTCCATGGAAGTCAACTGAGAAGGACAACCCTCCTATAATTCCATCATAACTCGGGCAGAGACAAAGAACCCTTGAGGAAAGCAGGCCAACCAGACTATCCTAAAGATTCAACTCTGAGTTCAAAGAAGACCCTGACTCAGTACATAAGTTCTAATATGATAAAGAAAGATATCTGATGTTAACTTCAGGCAAATTCACAAATAGGCACTCGTGCACATGTGAAAGATGCACACACCCACACATATATTCACATGTTCATGACATACACATACATATATTCCTCTTCAAATACTCCAAATTTAAAATAAAAAAAAAAACCCAAAACATAGCCACTGCACCATAAGAAAAGCAATTGGATGAGTATTAATCAGGACTTGCACACACAGAGGAAAGTATAAAATACTCAATATTTATGTGACTTTATGTATTGGACTTCTAGATTCTGGAAAAATTAGTTAAGTAAGTCTTTTTCTTTTGTGATTTGTATTTTATGTTATAAAATCAGAAACAGGCTGGGCGTTGGTGGCGCACGCCTTTAATCCCAGCACTCAGGAGGCAGAGCCAGGCGGATCTCTGTGAGTTCGAGGCCAGCCTGGGCTACCAAGTGAGCTCCAGGAATGGCGCAAAGCTACACAGAGAAACCCTGTCTCGAAAAACCAAAAAAAAAAAAAAATCAGAAACAGAGTAATGAACAATGTGGGATGACTCAGCCCCAACAGGCCTGAGGGCCAGCTGGCCCAAACCAGTAATAAGATACTTCCTGAGAGCCAACCTGGGTCTGCTTAAGGGCCTTAGCAGCTGAGACATGACCTGAGATGATGAGATGACCTGGACCAATGAGAGGCAGCCATGTCACACCAGCAGATGCATATTCGTCAGACCTCCCCCCTTCCCCTAGGGTTGGGTGGAGGGTATATAAGGCTTGCCTCTTCCTGAATAAACTGAGCTTGTTGTTTCAACATCCTCCCAGAGTCTGGTACTCACCCCCCTCCTCCAAAGGGAACAGCACAGATATATCAAGTCACCAAATACATGGTTTATAGTAATAATAATACCCTGAAATTAACCCATATACAGATTAATGAAAGCCTGAACTATAATACAATGAAATAATATACAATGCTACAAATGAACATTCCTTCATTCAATCACACTGAAGAAACTATAATATGAATCCAAATGAATGACGATTGTTGATATTGTATAGATCTTAGTATACCTTAAGTAAAAATTCCAAATTAAAATCCACTTCTTAAGTTAAAAACAAGAAAAGTGATTCAAATTTACTTCCCAAGTTTAGAGTAATGCTGAACATAGTACTGACAATGGCTACATTAGTAGGATGTTGTCCAGGACTATATATATGCAAGTGGAAGGTATCATCTTTGTTTTGTTCTGTTCAAGTATGATTTATTACATCAGACGGCTAAATGCAAAAAGAAAAGACTTCCTCTAGACAGATGTGATGATGTGTCCAGGATACAGTTACTATTTTCCTGCATACAAATGAATATAACAAAGCACAACCAAGTTTGTTATGTGTTGTGTCTGAATATGGATTGTCTCTATCAAAATTCATGCAGAGGCTTAATTGCTTTGTTTAGTAGTGTTAGGAAGGAGGATCTTACTAGATTTTTGGATATGGGGAATGGATGTTATTAAATGGAAAAAGGCTTTTTGTTTGATTGAGTGATTGTTTACAGTTTACCAATATTGACAGTTTGATTTCCTTTCTCTTTTCCCTGCACCCCATTTTTCCACTTCATTAAGGCAACTCTATGTAGTTAAAAGGGAGGTTTATTTTGTGGGGTAACTCACAAGTGAAGGGATAGATAACAGGGTCTGTGAAAGGTGTAGCACAGTCCGACGGTGTTCGCTGGAGAACTCTGCTTGGTCTACCTCCAGTGTCCAGGATTCAGGAACTAAGAGAGCCAGCACATCTGGATCTTGGGTCCTCGGGTCCGCTCTTGGCCCCGCCTTGTAGGCGTGACAGTTACAAAGCCTCAATGGGGGTTGGAACTTCCAGATCAAAGCTGGAATGGCTACCCACTACACCCATGGGGCAGACAATGGCCCTATCCTGAAGTTAAGAATGCATGGATCTTAGTCATTGTACTTGTACCCCCCAATCCATTAACAGAGTAAACCCTTTTGGGTTTGTATACTTTTAGTCTCTGGTATTGTGTTATAAAATCAGGATACAGAGTAATAGATAAAGATATAAGGTCACCATAAAATCGACTACTCTAGAAATAGGAACATCTAATGCCATTTTGAATTTTTTGCATGATGCTGTCACTTAGCATAGTATGTCTGACTGATTACTTTTATTTTATGTTAACATTGGCTAAGTGTCTCATTTTAGAGATGATTTCTAAGTTCTTGTTTGTTTTTGTTTTGTTTCTCTATAATTTTCCTGGATCAATTAGTGAGCATCACACAGAAGAATGCAGCTATACCACTGCAGCCCCACATACACTGGTTGTTTTCTCTACCCTTGCTTTAGCATGGTATTTTTAAAGATCCTTAGGGGATGTTTTTTTTACAACAATGCTTCTTTATATTTCCTAATTATTCTCCCTAATCAATATGAATTACTATTTCTGTCTGTCTATAGTTCAAAGCTCTGTTTCCTTTCTTAAATAACTCATTATAACTTCCTATATTCTCACTATGCATACAGTTGTTCAATCAATTAGGTGTTTTTGTTTACTTTTGATCTGTGTCTTAGTTTCTGTTCCATTGCTGTGAAGAGACATAATGGTTAAGGTAACTTATTAAAAGGAAGCATTTAATTGACATGCTTAAAGTTTCAGAGGGGTAGTCCATGATTATCATTGCATGGAGCTTGGTGACAGACAGGCAGATAGCCATGGCTCTAGAATAGTAAGTTAGAGCTCACACCTGATCTCTAAGTAGGAGGAAGAAAGAGAAAGAGACTGGGTCTGGAGTGGGTCTCAAAGCTGATGACCAGTGACACCTCCAACATGACCACAACCACCTAATGCTTCCAAAAATGCCACAACACCTAATTAGTTCTGCCAACTAAGAACTAGGTCTTCAAATGTACGTACCTATGTGGGACATTCTGAGTCAAACCCTGCAATCTGATTACCTATTTTATATGTGAATATCTTACTTGTTATTATTTATTATTTATTCTTCTCTCATACATTACATCATCCCCACCACAATTTCCACTCCCTCCACTCCCCCCAGTATTCTCCCCTACCTCCACTCTCCCCTAGATCGACTCTTGCTCCATTTCCCTTCAGAAAAGAGAAGGACTCCTAGGGACAGCAACTGCACACTGCAAAGCAAGATGCAATAAGACTAGGCACAGACCCTCATATCAAGGCTGGATGAGGCAACTCCGTAGGGAGGAAAGAGTCCCAGGATCAGGCAAATGAGTCAGAAATAACCCCATTCCCATTTTTATGAATACCACAAGAACATAAAGCTAAACAACCTTAACATGGATGTAACGGAAGTTTTGTGCTACCTTTACCACAGCATATCTTGCAGGCTGGATAAATTGTAGGTTGAAGTTTTTGTAGCTGGTTTGATCTCCCAGTTCCACCACTGGAAGCCTTCCCTGGCTGCAAAACATGGCCAGTTTAGACTCTGTATCCCCTTTACTAGCAGTCTTCACTAGAGTCACCCTAGTAGATTCCAAGGAGTTTCTGTTGTACTAGGTTTCCACATCAACCCCCCAAATGCACCCCAGTTCCACTCTTATAACCCAGTAGTCTCTTCCTCCATCCACCCCTGCATGATCCCCCTCTTCCAATCTCCACCAGCCCCCAGTCGACCAATGATTTGTAGTACAGCTTGAGGTCAGGGATGGTGATACCTCTGGAAGTTCTTTTACCATACGGGATTATTTAGCTATCCTGGGATTTTTTGTTTTTCCATATGAAGTTGGATATTGTTCTTTCATGGTCAGTAAAGAATTGTGTTGGACTTTTGATTGGGATTGAGTTGAATCTGTACGTTGTTTTCGATAGGATGGCCATTTTTACTATGGTTACTATCCTACTGATTAATGAGCATGGGAGGTATTCTCATCTTCTTATATCTTCTTAAATTTCTTTCTTCAAAGTCTTGAAATTTTTATCATACAGGTCTTTTACTTGCCTCGTTAGAGTTTTCCCAAGATATTTTTTTATTACTTTTGGTTATTGTGAAGGATATTGTTTCCCTGATTTCTGCCTCAGCACATTTGTTGTTTACATATGGGAACACTACTGATTTTTTCCCCTTTTTTAGTTAATCTTGTATCCAGCCACTTTGTTGAAGATATTTATCAAATGTATGAGTGCCTTGGTAGAGTTTTGGAGGATGTTTACATATGCTGTCATATCATCTGCAAATAACCATATTTTGACTTTTTCATTCCTAATTTGTATCCCTTTAATCTTCTTCAGTTTCTTATTGCTGTAGCTAGAAATTCAAGCATTATATTGACCTGATATGAAGAGAATGAACATCCTTGTTTTGTTCATGAATTTAGTAAAATTGCTTTGAGTTTCTCTCCATTTAAATTAATATTGGCTATAAGATTACTGTAAATTGCCTTTATTGTGTTTAGATATGTTCCTTGGATCCCTAATATCTCCACAACTTTCATCATGAAGGAGTGTTAAATTTTTTTCAGAGGCTTTTTCTGCATCTAATGAGATAACTCTGTATAATTTTGTTCTCAGGCTGGTTATATGGTGGATTACTTTGACGAATTTTCATATGTTGAACTGTGCCTGCATTTATAATGGTAGATGATCTTCTTCATGTGTTCCTGCATTCTGTTTGTGAGTATTTTATTGAGTATGTTTACATGTATGTTCATGAGGGAAATTATTCAGTAATTCTCTTTCTTTGTTGAGTCTTTGTGTGGCTTGGATATCAGGGTGATTGTGGCCTCATAAAATAATTTAACAATATTCTTTCTGTTTCTCCTTTGTGGTACTCCACAAAAAGTGAGGAATATTTGTTGTAGTGGGTAGCCAATCCAGCTTTGGTCTGGAAGTTCCACCCCCATTGAGGCTTTGGTAACTGTCACGCCTACAAGGCGGGGCCAAGGGAGGACCCC
>CABHPP010149633.1:0-42053 GCA_902168425.1 Peromyscus attwateri
TAAGAAACAACAAATGTTCTTCTGTACTTTCTGTTGTTTATAATTTTCTGAAAGTGTGAATTATTTACTTAATAAAAATTTGAAATATTTCGAATGATAAAGGCAGTTGCTCCTTTGATACTAAGAAGTATATATACTGTGTATTAAATCAAATGTATTAAACTAGTAAAAAGGTAGAAAGGGCAAGCCATATCTTCGGTGTGCTTTAAAACTATTTTTTGGTTGCTATAATTTAAGGAAAGTGATAAATATATAGAATATGTTGTATTTTCTTTTACAAAACATCAGAAAATGTGAACTCACCGGCATCTGAACACTGCTTAATGCTATTGTAACTGTCCAGATACTATTGACAAATGAGTAGATGATCACTGATACAGCAGAGATATTTCAGATTTTCTGGTAATTCATATGCTCTTCTTCCCATCCATAAACTGACTGTGTTTGCTTTGCTTCCTTTCAAGGTGTGTGTGAACAATGCACAGGCGTGGGCTATTGTCTTCTCCAAGAGGAACTGTGCTTACATTTATTCTCTCCATTTCTATACCACATACCTTTGGAAATGACAGCTGTGAATGATATTTATGATTGCTGTTATCATGATTATTGATTACTAATTAAAGTCATATATTTGCCAAGCTTTTGTGCTCCCATCATTGATCTCCCACAGCAAATGATGTCGATGAGGCAATATTTTATGTAGCTGTTTAATATGTACTTATGATGACATATAGGTTTCTCAACCTCTTTTATTTTATAATTATAGTTAGTATATAAAAATATGTAAACTTGACTTTTTTATTGAATTGATTTGTAGATAATTTCTGAATTAGTGATAACTTATAAAACCTGAATAAAATATTATAGACTTAAAACTAAAAGTGCTTAGAGTTGACAAGATGATCTATTTTGCTAACAATCATAAAATCTATATCATATTGTGCATTGAATAAGGTACTAAAATCAAACCTTAAGATTATGACAAGCATTGGCGATGGAAATAAAATTCAGAACAAAGGGAACTTGTGATAACTTCATGGGATAGGGAAATTGTTGAATAATTACACTAAATTATAGAGCACTGGCTACATCCTCCCATAAAATCTCTTGGTAATCAAAAAAAATAAAATTTACCTACCTCATAAAGTTCTTGAGAAAACTCAATCTCCATTTCCCAAACTATTTCTGAGAGTAGATCTGATATTTAAATTTGTTGCATTAAAGCATAAGTTTCTCCAAGGTCACAATTACACTAAAAATCATTACGGATCCTACAGAGCAAAACTGGGACTTAGGGAGGGACAAACAGTGAGAAAATGCAGGTTGAATAGGAGCTGGGGAAGCTGCTGATTCACACACAAAGCCTCCCCACCCCTGGGCCTGCCCACATGTTTAAAATGGGATTCCTGTATTAAGCAGAAAATCTTTTGCTGCTTTTCTTAGAGTCACCCGTAATCCCACCCTGGTAATGTGCAAACACAGAAACCACACAGGAGTCATGCACGCTTGTTTTCCACAAGTCCTGTTTACATTTTCTTCTATGATTTGAGAATAAAATTCCAGGCAGCATTAAAAATAAACTTGCAATGTGAAAGGGCTATAGTGGCCATTTAATGATTAAGGAATAGATTTATAATTTGATCAGCCCAACATCCCAGATGCACAAATAAGAACTGCCAGTCTTAGGCTATGCTTTTGATACTAGCATAGCATTGGAGGCAACCCAGTGGTTCTGGCGGGATACTTGAGGTGCCAAAGAAGCCCATCTATGAGCTAAAAGTAACGGGGTATGGTGAGGATAAGGAGCAAGAATGGTTTCCCTGCCTGCTCCATACACTCCTTATCTTTTTTGGAGACAAAGAAGGACTACCAGCAGCCTACATTGCCAGCAGCATCCACCACACTGTACACAGGAATCATTTGTTGATAACTTGCTAGCAAAAACTCTAAATTCTGTTTTGTTTTGTTTTGTTTTGTTTTGTTTTGTTTTGTTATAGAATATCAAGAAAAAGAAGATCAAGCCCAGGAACTGAGCCTTTGCCTTGTGTGGCCTATTACCATTGAATCACCTGTAAAAGAGCAGACTAGAACACTCAGAGGGCCAAGGCTGCAATTTAAATTTGTTCTCACCCATTTTAGTTATTTGTTTCTCACTTTATTCAATCTCAGTGCAGTAACATGTGTAATCAGATGTTTTCTTGTATCCTGCCCAGTCCTGCAGCTGCTCAGACCCCAGTAAATACACAGAGGCTTATATTACTTACAAATCATATGGTCTGATGGTTCAGGCTTCTCGCTAGCTAGCTCTTATAATTTAACTCAACCCATTACTATTAATCTGTGTGTTGCTACACAGTAATGGCTTACTGGCATTTTCACATCTTGCTTCTCTAGGCGGTGGCTGATGTCTCTCCTCTCTCTCTTTTCTTCTTCCTGTCTATCTGCTTGATTTCCTGCCTGCCTCTAAGCTGCCTTGCCATAGGCCAAACAGCTTTATTTATCAACTAATCAGAGCAACACATATTCACAGTGTACAGAAAAACATCCCACAGCAAACTATTTCATTTCTTCAAAAATCTCAGAGTAAAAGTTAAAGTAGGATATTCTAAATATGCTGAGAAATTCATCACATAATTATATATTGACATAACTTTTTAAAAGTGTGTAAAATTGTCACATTTTTACAGTCATTGTGATTCTTGGCAAGTCCAATGTAGATGTAGAGAATAGAAGACATGGGGAAAGAAAGCCATGATCGTAGAATATTCCTACACAGTAAAAATACTAATTCTATGCTTGTATTTGAAAAATAGTGAACATTGCCCCAAATAATAGAAAACAAATATTTCATTGAAAAGTGAATGAGATTTAAATCAGAAAAAGGGTGGTTAGGCACATCAATTTCCCTTTTTTTTTTTTTTTTTGTTGTTGTTGTTGTTCTAGGAAAAGTCATGCTAATCAAATAAGCCTTGTTAGGTTGCATTGCTAGGTCTTTATCATGGAAAGATCGTAGAGGTCAAACCTTAACATGCTAGGATTTAGAGGTATCTATATTTAGGTAATGTAGTTGGAGGGATCCACTGAAACCTGAGAGACCATTGTTTAGAGGCTTGACCAGTTCAATCCTGTTTCTTCTATTGTCTCTACAACAACCAGACAAAGCAAAGATGAGAGTAACCCCTGCCTATTGCTGTGGGAGGAATACTGTGAATGTGTATGGTTCTCATTGGCAGAGGATCCAAGTTTGCTTTTAGTGTCCACATCTGGTGGCTCACCAATGACCATATATCCAGCTACAGAGGATCTATTTTCTTCTAGCCTCTTCAGATAACTGCACTCAAGTGACTTTGATTCCTAAACACACACACACACAGAGAGAGAGAGAGAGAGAGAGAAAGAGAGAGAGAGAGAGAGAGAGAGAGGTAATTGAAAGAAAAGAAAGGAAATCTTAAAAAAAATACACTTGTGTGTAGCTTGATCTATTTGTGAAACTCCTAGTAGTGGGATCAGGGCCTGTCCCTAAAGCTTAAGCTGGCTTTTTGGAACCTATTCCTCATACTGGGTTGCCTTGCCCAGCCTTAATAGGAAGGGAGAGCTCAGTCCTACTTCAACTTGATGTACCATGCTTTGTGACCATCCATGGGAGGCCTGCCTCTTTCTGAAAGGAAACAGAGGATGAATGGATGGGGTGGGCAAAGGGGAGATGCATGGGGTAGGGAATGGGAGGAGAGGAGGGAAAGGAAACTGTGGTTGGGATGTAAAATAAATGAAAAAACTTTGGTTAATAATAATTTTTAAAAAGATGGCATGTAAAAAATACATTAAAATGTGTTTAATTTTATAATATCTTCCTGAACTTAATTATCATAATATGCTTCAGATTATTAGAAAACAAATACAGTGTAAACAAATGTATCACACACATCATTTTAACAAAATACTTACAATTATTAAATGTCAAGAAACATGACTATCCATCAAAAATTCTGACATTTTTTAGTATTTTGATAAGTTCAGCATCAAAGTTGTGAATCCAAAATTGAATTCCTGAATAATTAAAGATATTTATGTTGACTTAGTAAGAAAATAACTTACAGATGATAAATTATGATTGGACAATTCAGGATAATTACCAAATAATTATAGTTGTAATAAGCAAATATAAGGCTAGAAATTAAATCCAGTTAATCACTAATACTCAGAATCATTTTCTAAATTGTTTTAGTTTAATATGGCAAGTTTAGGCAATAGTCCAAGGCTTTAATTTTTTTCTTGACATAATTTTCAAAAAGCAAAATACTATTTAGATTTGCATAATACAATGCATTTTACATGCTTCATGTCTCAGAAAACTGAGGAAAATTGGAAGAATGTACATATCACAGCAGCGTGTCTGCTCACACACTTCTGGGAGTTCAAACACACTAGTAACCACCTTCCATGTTTGCAATAACATCTGAAATTAAGAATAACATCTCTAAAATGCAGATGTTTAGCGTAGTATTCCCCATAGACTTATGATCATAAGTAAGTAATTTTGCATATGTTGAGTGCTCTGAAACAATCCATGGAGCATGGAAAGAGGTTAAGAAACATTAGAAATCATTAAAATAAGTGAAATTGTAATTTAATGTTCACTGTTGAAAATGCTGTCTGACCTCATTAACCAATCTGTGGATCATGCACTATAATTCCACAGGAATGTTAGTGTGTGTTAGATTATTCTCTAATGGGCCATATGGCTCCTCACCAAGTGTCATGACTTTTGGGAGTAGTTGTGCTGGGTTTAAAAATCTGATTGGTTCATTTACCAGGTAGGTAAAATTGGATGACTTAATTTTTTTCTAATTTAATTTGATAGCAGTGGTCCAAAGAATGTTCATTTTATGAAATAAGAAATGTCATCTTGAGTTCCAGACCCTTATATATTATAATAGTTTCAATTTTAAGACATTCAAGTTTACTGAAAATTTTTTCTAGGTTATGACATTAACAACATATTTTGGAATATTGTGAAATTCTTCTTAAAACCAGGAAACAATGATAACATTTTTGTTCTGTATCAATACAAATTTCAAAATGCTGTCTGTCAACAAAGAAGCAACGATTAGTGAAGATCTGGTATCCGATTTTGTAAAGTTCCTTCCCAGTTACTATGCAGTCAGTAGCTAAAAAAGGAAGAACAATAATAACAACTACTTAATTATCGTGTGATCAAATGAGTTAGTGTTTTTTAACTATTTCCTTATTTTGAGTTTTATACTTAAAATAGTAACAAGTACTAAGTTTAACTGATTAATTAGATACAGCACATACAGCATATGGAGCTGATTCTACTTTTCAAACAATTGGGGAAACTTATGTACTTTTGACTAATCTATACTACTAATAAAATTCTTTCAACTAAATTCATATATTATGACACAAGTTTGCTTTAACATTGATATCACATAAGTACAGAGCATAAATAATTTGATTCCAAAAGAGTCTCCTGAAACAGAATACAAGATTTCCCATAAAACATGATTCTAGTTATGGTTTGAACAAGTAGACAGATACAAAAACTTTTTGCAAGATATTATCAAAATAAGATATAACAATATGCCAAAAATTACACCTAGGTGGTAAGTCCAAAAGAAATCCAGAACAAATGGCTAACTGAGGTGCCTATTAGCACCCCAAAGCACATGCTGGCTTCCAACATCTCTCAGTACTTGTGACTCCTCCCAGCTCTTCTCACCTCACCATCTACTCTGAACTCCAGCTCACGGGCTTCCCTTCTCCCAAGTTCTCACTCCTATATAACCCTGCCATTTCAGCCACACCCTCTCTTGGTCTTCTTGCCCCTCTCTCTTGGTCTTCCTTTCTTAACTCCCCCATGCATCCCATGGCCTGGTCCATTCTGAGGGTCATGTTTAGTCTACTCTCATAGATCAGTTCCAGATTGCTCCGGCTGTTCTCTCTCTTATATCTAGAATAAACCTCTCCTCCACCGTATTTAGAGCAGTCATGCCCTCATTTCATTCATCTGGTGCTCAAGTTTGGGAGGGACATATATAAACTCACTTCTGTGGGGGGTCAGCCTCTCCGAACCAAACTGCCTATTTGATTCTCCTAGGGTAGGAGTGGATCATTCATCTCATCTGGCTTCTGGCACTCACCACATTCAACTCCAAATTCTAGAGTCTGACTCTTCAGTCTTTTTTTTCCCTCTACCTGCTGAGAGTCAGGACATCTCCATCTCTCTGGCATCTAGAGCCTCATATACCCTCCCAGGCACCCACCACATGGAAAAGCTCATACTCTCCTTCCACCTGCTCTCTCCTTGTCTACTCAGTAAGTGTTCGCTCAGTATTTCTGGCTCTTGGAGCCTGATATGCCCTCTGGGGTGGCCACAACTTTCTACTAAGACACCACTGCCTCTGCTGGAACCCCCCCCTTTTTCCAAAAGCCTCCCCTTCACCTGTTTCTCTTCCTGCTCTCACCACTTGCCTCTTCTACTCAGTGTCACCCTAGAGCTACCTGCTTTTTCTACAAAAGCCACACTTGAGTGTTGGGATGCTCCTTTTACCTTACTTGGCCCCAAAATCATGTGGAAAGAGAGCCCTCTTCTCTGGAATTGGGGACATTTTTGACAAGTCTCTCAGTCCACTTGAGGATGCCCCTGACTGAAATTCTTATCACTACAACACTTAACCTTCTTTTGCTCTTTTTGCTTCTGTCCTCTTTCTGGGAGAAACTAAGGATGCTTCCCTCCCTCCTGTCCTCTGTCTCTCAACCCACTCGTGAAGCCTATTGGAACTCTCCTTCCCTCCTGTGGAGTTCATTTTAGGACCCTTTCTCCTTTCCTTGGACTCAGAGGATTCACTAACATCTCAGTGTCCTACTGCAAACCACTTACTCTCAGTTCAGGTCAATCAATGGCCAAATATGACACACTCAGTTTTCAAATCCTCAGAGACTCTACCAAGTTGGGCCACCGCATACACAAATGTTTCCAAAAGTCTCTTACCTCTATACTTTTTCTACTTTCCATCTCGAAAACTTTTTATCTCTACAATTTATTTGCTCTCTACTCTCAAGAAGTCTTTAAGACTATTGTGTAAACTCTTTGAGTTGATTGGGTATGGTTAAAATTCTGCAAAATCTGCAACAAAAAGTTAGCTTGTACTTGTAACGAAAGATTGATAGTTAAAAATCCGTATGTAGGTATTAGCTTGCCACAGCATATTATATATGTGATTCAACTCTTGTTCAGAAAAAAAAAGTAGATCTACTATAATATACTGTAGTTATATTGTATATGTAACTTAGATTCAATTCTTTTTTAAGGAAAACATATGTTTAAATAGCAACCATTTGGCTTACCTCCATCTTAGCTGATGACATCATTAGGATGGAAGTAACCAAGTCGCTGACAGCTGTCTTTACTAAGTTAAAAAGAGTCCATGACATGTAATGTTGACACCATCTTGGTTAAGATGAGCACACATTCTAAATTAACAAAGCTAGTGAAAGACCCCCGCCCCCAGCTTTACAGGGTTGATAGATGCTATTCTCCATTTCAGTTGAGGTCAAACTACGGACAGGCCACTAGCTGCCAGGTGGCCGCCCGGTAAGAAAACAGTCGAGAAAAACAAGGGGGGACACAGAGGTCAGGGTGTGCTATTCTTGCTTTCTCCTTCGACCGCCCCTGCAAATTGCAACTTTGTAGGTTTTTCTGAGGACTGGGTCTGGGCAAACAGCGGCGCCCTCAGGTTCACCCCTGGCCCCATTTGAATGCACCAATGAGATGCCTGTTACTATGCTCCACCCTTTGCCCAGTGCTGTTTCCCCTATAAAAACCCCGGTGTTGTTGCTGCCTAGCGCGATCGGGTAGCTTGAGCTGCTGAGAGTCTGCAGGCGCCTGTGTGACAATAAAAATCCTCTTGCTTGTTGTATCCAGTGCTCTGCGTGTGGTAATTGGGCTGGGGTCTCCGGAGTTCTTTCACTAGTACTCATAAAACCTCTTAGTCCTACCCAGCCCTTTGCTTATCTTTGCATCTCTAATTTAGACTAAAAAGACAACAGCAGATCTCTAAAATATTTTCAATGGAGATAGACTTTTATATGATGACAAATTCCTAAAGTTATAAAGGTATACTCAGGTTAACAGAAAATGACTTAGAGATACATATCTAACCACTTATCTCTTTGCTAACTGCAAAACACCAGGCCTTTATAAGATTTGAAATAAGGAACAACATGTTTGATGAATCATGTTTATAATTCCTAAGGTCTATTCCATAAATTCCTAAGGTCTATTCAGACTAGCAGAAACTGACTTGAAGATAGATTTCTGTCTCTTTGTCTTTGACTGCATTTATGCTTGAAGTTTTATTTTGATGCTCAAGGGTTTTAAAGCAAATCTTCAACTCAAAATTTTAAGGCTCAAACATAACAAGGATAAAATTCTAAAAAAAAATTCTAATGTTATATAAGCTACTAATTTGTAAACTGTTAAAGGTAATTAACCATGCAAATTAATCATTCATCAACTTATAAATGATCAAATTCTTTAATATACTCAGAACTATAGAATAAGTACAAATATAATTCATTTCATAGGGAAAATTTTGTTTAGTCTTCTGATTATTTCTTCAAGGTTAAATCTGAAGCAAGTAACTGAAAATAAAGTTTGCTTAAAATTGGGTATGTTGTATAGATAATGGTCCTCAGACTCCTCAGAGACCTGCTGAATATGATATTTTAAATGCTCAAAGGGAGGAAAAAACTTCACATGATAGAAAGACATACTAACTCCTAGAAGTGACCCTAAGGTATCCAAAAAAGATGTTGGGACTCCAAGATTCCCCTGTGATTGTGCTGATGCTAAACACTGGGCGTGCCTCACCCACCACCAAGGCCCTGCCCCAAATTGTGGACATTTTTGAGTTAACTACTCTACTCTGGCTCACCAAAGTATGTCAGTTTTCCCAAGTTCCTCCTCCACAGGAAAATCCCTGGGTCTGATAGCCAAAGGCTAATGCTGTCCTGTGTAATACACAAAGACTGACAAACTCTGCCCCCAAGGAAACCATCAAGATTATCACAGGGAGCCTAATGTAACCATCCATGTTGATGGTAAGTCTCTGTCATTTTGACTGATACAGAGGACATTTATGATATATTTACTACCCTTATTTATCCTCAGATCCCTGATGATGTTGACGGCAAGCTGTAGCTTTATCAGTTTAGCAGTAACAGGCACCCAGCTCCATTCCCATGGCTACAGATGCTTGGTCAGTTCATTTTATATGTAAAAATCAGGCCTTGCTATTTTGTTGTTGTTGTTGTTCTGTTTTAGAGCTGCTAGGTGTCCTTCTGGGAAAGGCAGACACAGACACAGTTTACCTTGTTGACAGACTTCACACTGAAAGATACATTCACAGAACAGGTTTCAATGTAACTTTTTACTATTCCTTTATTTAAAGGAAATTGCTTTGCAATGACTGCTCTCAGTAATCAACCACTAGTGTCTCATGGTAAGTAATTGGATGGGAGAAATAGCTTGAAGTTTATGTAAGTTGTGATGGTCTATGAAAGTAATTTAAGGTGTGTAAATGCAAGTTGTAAACTTCTAATGAAGTAATTTAAGATATGTAAAAAATGAGAAGTGTCTTAGATTTCTTTTCTTCTTGCTATGCTAATGTTATAAGAAGACTTAAAAAGTTATATTTAGCGCTTACAATAAATATACTGAGGAAAATATGAGCAGAAGGAAACTTCCTAAATTTATAAAAGCATTTTGGCCATTAATCAGTGGAGTTCTAATAAGCTCTTAATCTAGTCCTGGTAAAGCACTGACTACTATTATAGCCACAAGCTTGAATTTTTGAATTTCCTTTTGTTGTCTTCTAATTACAGACTTTAAGGTGCTTCTCATTGTGTTGAAAACATCTCTGTCCCAACTATATATGTGTCCATGTGCCTCTGAACAGAGGAAAAAGTGCACATGATTTTAACCTAAAAGCTTAGTTTTTTCTGTGACTCAAAGGCAAGACTAGTGCTTATATTACAATGTGTATTTCAGTATAGATTACAAATTGTGGTAATGCTAATACATACAAATATTTTATCTCTTTTTGTAATCTTAAAATTTTCATGTAAGCTTCAGAGAGTCATTACATGTATTCACCTGTCCCAGCTTAAAAGGATTCCAGATACATGCTATCAATCAACAGCCTAAGCTTCACCACCTACTGCCTATTACTCTGGGTAGGATTTCTCTCTTTCTTCCTCCTCTGGTCTTGGTACTCCTCCTCTCCCCCCAGCTACCAGTACCATGGACCAGGAAGTTTCAAATGTTTACCCAAGATAAAGATTTTCCATTAAACTTTTTAACTTTATCTTATGTCCCTATTTCCAATTAACTGAAGACTTCCAATCAAATAAAGACTGCTCCAAACTGGAACAAGAGAGCTCCAGACTTGATAAAAGTTAATATAAACTAGATGCTTCTGGCAAACTTCCAACCATCCTGAGCCCCTGCTTTGAACCAGGACTTCCAAGACTGATCCAAAGTGGCCTGAGCTTTGTTAGACTCAGGTTGTTCCACAGAGCTTGGGCAGCAAAAAAGATGACCCCAGCCTTCACTCCTCTCTCCCTACCCAGCCTTAACCAGCATTCTGTCCTTTCTGGACCCTAACAAAATCACCCTAATTTCAGCTAAGAAACAATGATAAAGAAAGATTACATTGCTTCTTATCATCAACAAAATGGCTAGAATATCAGATCCAAAAGAATCTTAGAACAAATGGCTAACAATGGCCCTCTTAGGATACCAAAATGCATGAGGACCTTTAGGTTGTCTCAGAAAATACCTATTTCAGAGCCCAGAGCTGGCATCCTGGCTCTTCAGCTCATTTCACCCCATCACATACCATAAAATTTTCCAGCCCATGGGCCTCCCTTTCCTCGGTTCTCACTCCTATATAACCCTGCCATTTTAGCCATGAACCTTCTTTGCCCTCCTGATCTACCAGTCTTCTCTCTCTCTCTCTCTCTCTCTCTCTCTCTCTCTCTCTCTCTCCTTTGCTTTCTCTCTATTTTCTTCCTTTCTTGATTACCCCTCCCCTCCACTCAAGGCCCAGTTTAGTTGTCTGCTAGTCTCTCCCTGCTCTGAACTCTTCCAGATGCCTCTGGATGTACTCTCCCTTATATATAATAAAACCCTTCTCAACCATACCTTGGAGAGTTCATGTCTTCATTTCATTCACTAGGATTTGTTCCATGGATGCAAGGTTGACTCTATGAAAATGAAACCGCTTCCTTGTATAATAACCTAAAGAAGAGAACCAAGTTATTGTAGTAATTAATAAAGAAAGGCAAATTGTAAATATTTAGCGCTTACGATAAATATACTGAGGAAAATATGAGCAGAGGGAAACTTCCTAAATTTATAAAAGCATCTATAAAGATCTTACTTTTGAGTGTGGAAGTGTGAGATATTTAGTCAGTTAGATTAGGAATAAAGCAAATATATCCACTGCCATTAGTCTTATACTGCAGTGTTGGAAGTTCTAGACAGGACAACAAAGGAAAAATAGAAAATACAAAGGTATAAAAGGCATAAAGATTAAAAAGAGATAGATCTTCACCTTTCCCTGTTCTCCTCCAAATCCCACTTCCCAGCCATACCATCTGATCTGTTAATAGATAACATGCTGAGGCCTCACCTGCCTCTCTGTCCGCATCCCCAGAAGATCACATAGACCTTCTCCTCCAAACTTCTTCCCACTTTTCCAGTTGTTCCAGTCCCTGGTTTTCCCTGACACTCAATCAGAAAAGCCTGCTCACTGCTTCAGAAGCAAATAGGCCAGTGAAGCAGGTAGACAAAATTTGAATGTTCATTCTCCTAGCCTTCCTTCTAATCTAAGACTACAGTCTCTTCTCCAGCTCTGTAGCAGAAGATTATTTGGAGTCTCTCCCCACTCTCTGTCTTCATGCTCAGACTATTTAGATCCTTCTGAAACACCTTCTTTCCTCTCTCCTGTAGGCCCCTAGAACCCACCAATCTTCAAATCCATCCTAATTCTTAAATGGCAGATCTCAATACCTAGAAACATGTTCTATCCCAGAACCCTCTGTGGCTACACCTGGCAGAATCAAAGATTTCACTACCTGGCAACACACTGCCACCATAGCCTTTTAAGAACCAGAGAGGGCAACAGAAACCAAGGGACAAAAGACCCACTCAATAGACAAGAACAGATATCAACACCTAGAATTACAAAAATCTCAAATGCAAAGCTGAGATTCCAGCCATGACAATCTGTCTCAACTAGATCCCAGCAACCCTGTTACTGTAGTCCCTGAGAAATGCGACCTAGCTGAACCACAAGACAAGGACCATAAAGTAGACATTAAGATTGTGATAGAAGTCCTTAAATAAGAAACGAATAAATTACCTAAAGAAATATGTGCAAACATAAATAAACAGTAGAAGGAAATGAATAAATCAGTTTAAGACCTGAAAGAAAAATAGAATCAAGAAAACCAAACTAAGGAAAATATGGAAATTAAAAATTATGGGACTTGAAAAGGGAACTTCAAAGGCAAGACTCACCCACAGAATATAAGAGATGGAAGAGAGAATCTCAGGCACTGAAGACAAGAGAGAAGAAATGGATATCTCCATCAAAGAAAATGCTAAATCTAAAAACTTCCAGGTACAAAACATACAGGAAATCTGGGACACTATGAAAAGACCAAATATATGAATTATATGAAGAGGAAGAAGAAGACACCTAGGTTAAAGGCATAAAAATGTTTTCAACAAAATCATAGGAGAAAATTTCCCTAACTTAAAGAAGGATGCTTATCAAGGTACAAGAAACAAACAGAATACCAAATAGATAGAACCAGATATTAAAGTCCCCTCAGCACATAACATTCAAAACATTAAATGTACAGAACAAAGACAGAATATTAAAAGTTGTAAGGGGAAAAGAACAAGTAATATATGAAGGAGACCAATTAGAAAAACATCTGACCTTTCAATGGGGAATCAAAAAGCTAGAAAGACCTTAGCACTCTACTAACTCTAAGAGACCACAGATGCCAGGTCAGACTGGTATACTCAGTAAAACTTTCAATCACAATAGATAGAAAAGAAAAAAAAAGACATTCTATAATAAAACCAAATTTATTCAGTATATATCTACAAATTCAGTTTTACATAATGTGCTGGAAGACAAACTTCAACCTGAAAAACTAAGCTACATCAACAAATACAGAAGGAATAAATAGTCCCAGACCAGCATATCAAAAGAGGGGAAACTCACACACATACAGAACACCACAACCACCACCACAACAACAAAACTAATGGAAATCATCAAATACTATTCATTGATGATGTTCAAATCAGTTCTCTCAATTCCCAAATAAAAAGACACAGACTAATAGAATGACTGAAAAATTCTGAAGCACCCAAGAAATGTAACTTAAAATCAAGGATAGGCATCACCTCAGGGTAAAAGAATAGAAAACAATATTATAAGCAAATGGACCTAAGAAGTAAGTGGGTGTAGACATTTTAATACCTGACAAAATAGACTTCATATCAAAGTTAATCAGAACAGATAGGGGAGAACACTATATACTCATCAAAGGAAAAGTCTACCAAGAGGAAATTGCAGTTCTTAACATCTATGCACCAAATACAAGGGTAAGACAAATCCACATGATCAAGGGAAAGACAAATCCACATGACCAAGGGAAAGACAAATCCACACGATCATCTCATTTGATGCAGAGAAGACCTTTGACAAAAATCAACACCCCTTCAATATAAAAGTCCTGGAAAGATTGGGCATACAGGACACATATCTAAACATAATAAAGGCAATTTATAGCAAGTCCATAGCCAACCCCAACTTAAAGGAGAAAACTCACAGCATTCTTCTAAAATCAGGAACAAGACATGGTGGTCCACTTACTTCATTCTTGTGCAATGAAGTACTTGAAATCTTAGTTAGAACATTAAGACAACTGTAGGAGATAACAGGAGTACAAATGAAAAAGGAAGAAGTCAAAGTATCATCATTTGTAGAAGATACAATCGTATATATAAGCAACCCTAAAAATTCCACCAGAAAAAACCTACAAGTGATAAACACTTTCAGCGAAGTAGCAGGATACAACATAAACAAAAGTTGGTAGACTTCCTATAAACAAATGACAGATGGACTCAGATAGGAATTAGGGAACAGTATCTCATACAATACCCTCAAAAAACATGAAACACTTTGGTATAACTCTAACAATGCAAATGAAATATTTGTATGGTAACAATTTTAAGACACTACTCAAGAAAGATATTGAAGAAGATAACAGAAGGTAGAAAAATCTCTAATGCTCTCAGATTAATGATGTAAAAAATGGCTATCCTGACAAAAGCAATTTTTAGATTCAACGCAATCCCCATGAAAATTCCAACACAATTGTTGACAGAACTTTAAAGTACAATTTTTCCAGAATAGATAAAACAATCTTGAATAATAGAAGAACTACCATATCAGTCCTCAAATTTTACTATAGTAATAAAAACAATATCATATTGGCACAAAACCAGATACATTGATCAATAGAGCCAAATTGAAGACTCAGATATAAATACACATACCTCTGGACACCTGAATTATGATAGAAGCCATAAATGCACACTGAAAATTCAAGATCTTCAACAAATTGTGCTAGTCAAAATGCATAGCTGCATGTGGAAGATAGATACATAATTATCATCCTGAACAAAACTCAACTCCAGCCGGGGGGTGGTGGCGCATGCCTTTAATCCCAGCACTCGGGAGGCAGAGGCAGGTGGATCTCTGTGAGTTCGAGGCCAGCCTGGTCTCCCAAGTGAGTTCCAGGAAAGGCGCAAAGCTACATAGAGAAACCCTGTCTCGAAAAACCAAAAAAAAAAAACAAAAAACAAAAAACAAAAACAAAAAACCTCAACTCCAAATGGCTCAAAGACCTCAACATAAAACTAGATAAACTGAATTTGGTAGAAGACAAAGTGGAAATAGTCTAGAACTCATTTGCAATGGAATTTACTTTCTGAAAAGAACACCATTAACACAGGCATGAAAATTGACAATTAATAAATGAGATCTCATAAAACTGAAAAGCTTTTGCATGTCAAAAGACATCATCATTTGGACAAAGTAGCAGCCTGCAAAATGGGAAAATGATTTTTACCAACTAAATATTCAATATGGGCCTAATACAATAATATATAAGGATAAAATAAATGGATATTGAAAAAATAAATAACCCAATTAAAATGGGGTACAGATCTAAACATATAATTCTCAAAAGTGCAAATTCAATTGGCTGTGAAACACTTAAACAAATATTCACATCCTCAGTTAGCAGGGAAATGCAAAACTATGTTTTGATTTCATCTTATACATATCAGAATTGCTAAGACCAATAAAGCAAATGGCAGATCATGCTGTCAGAGATATGCACTAAGCTGAACATTCAGCCATCACTGGTGGGATTGCTAATTTGTACTGCCACTATGGAAATCCATGAGGCAGTTCCTTAGGAAGATGAGAATAGGCCTACCTTAATATTCAATTTAACTGTACCACTCTTAGGCATATACCCAAAGGATGCTTCATCTAAAACACAGTTCTTAACCGTGTTCATTATTGCTCTATTCGTAATAGTCACAAATTTGAAACAACCTAGATGTTCCTCAATAGATGAATGGATAATGAATATGTGATACATTTACATAATGGAATATTACTCAGCCATTAAAGAAATGAAACCATGAAATTCACAAGGAAGTTGGTGGAACTAGAAAAAAAAAATCATCCCAAGTGAGGTAGCCCAGACCCAGAAAGACAAGTATGTTATGTACTCACTTTTGTAGGGATATTAGCCATTAAGTAAATGGTATCCAAGCTACAATACATAGAACAATATATATATGTATATATATTTTAAGAAACTTCTACTGTATTGTGTGTGTGTGTGTGTGTGTGTGTGTGTGTGTGTGTGTGTGTGTAAAGTTGATTGCAATGAAATTGCCAAATAACAGAGGAAAGAGTCCCAAGTGGCCACCTCATGTCACCAAATGAAGCTTCCAGTTGCTAGAGACCTACTTCAGTGAGGTTCATGTCCCAAAAAGGATAAGGGGAGTCAGCAGGGGTGGGCATGTGATGGGGGCTTTTGGATACTGACAAGATCTGAGGGTGAATAGGGATGGCTGCCAGCTTGTTTATTGAAAAAAAGAATACACTGTTTATACACTATAGTTGCACATATGATTAAAAGGAAGAAAGGAATCATGTGAGCTGGGTTTGACTTGAAATCAGGGTTTGAGGAAGCTAGCCTTGACCTTGACAACAGGCACCAGTCACAAGTTAATGGCAGGGTCACAAGTTTCTCCTGCCAGAGAGGAATGTTTCCCTTTTAAGCCAGCAGGAACTTTCTTCAAGACCCTGAAGACATGGGGACTTTTGTCTAAATGCCTGACCTTCGGTAAAGGACTTCCTTGGAGGATCAGACATTCCATTACAGAATATTGCTGTTTCTTGTATGGCTTAGTTTATCCAAATAGCTAAAGCTTAAAAGCGAGCAAAGTTGAAACTAGAAAAACATTATTGTGAACCTTTGTAGACCTTAAGAAATTATAAATCTTGATTATAAAATATACATTATTTATCAAGCATATGTTATTTACCTAAATTTTCTAACAGTTTGGTGTTAACTTGTATGGGAGTAGGCATAGTTATTGTGCTATATTTTTCCACAGTGGTGGGGATCTTTTCCAAAGAATTATTTTGTTTAAAGAGGTTACCATTGTATACATTTTCATCCTTCAAAGCTTGCACAATGTTTCCCAAAGGAAAAGGCATAAATAAACTTCCATAACACACAGTGAGAATCATTAAAAATGAAAGCAAAAAGGTGTTGGGGAATTGTGATTTGCAAAGTTGAAATGCTGAAACATTGTCAAGCAGCAATGGTTAACATGTGCTCCACACCATGCAGTACTGGAATTGGGTTGCATCTAAGTGAGCTGTTGGCCAAAGGCATCCCATGAGGAAGCCAAGCAACCCAAGGTGTTGCCAAGGCTATAGGTTGCTCTCCCCACAATGATGGCATGGCCTTATTGCTGAAGACAATACCTACACAACTCGATGAACTTGGAAAAGTTGAGCTGGCACCTACACGGAGCCTTCACCCATATGTGGTAGCATCATTAGTACAAGAAGGTACTCTGCATGCTACCAAAGGAGAAACATAAACACCAACCCAGCTACAAACCCTTCAGTCTACAATGGTATCCTTCCTACAAGATATACTTCTGCAATAGTGGCACAAAGCTTATGGGAGTAACCAACTAATTTCTGGTTTGACTTAAGGCAAACTCCATGAGATGAGAACCATATTTGACACTAATTGAGTGACCAAGGACCAGAGACTGGATAGCCCAGTGACTTAGGGTAAAACCAAATACTACTGTTCAAAATAAAATAAAATAAATGCAGTAACAAAATGACTCCTGCTATAATCGGAGATCATTGTCTTGCTCAGTCATCTTCAGAGAAGCTTCCTCCTACAGCAGATGGGAACAAATACAGAGACTCACAATAAGGAAGTGTGTAAAGTATGAGAGATTTTGGAGCCCTTAGTCCTAAACAGGATGTTTCCATTACCCCACAGACACACCCTTTAGGGCTCAGGGATCCCTGTGGAAGAAGAAACAGAAGAGTAAAAGAGCCAGAGGGGATGGAGAACACCAACAAAAGAGCACCATCTAATTAACAAGATCAATGCACCTATGAACTCATAGACACTGAGGCAGCATGCACAGGTCTGCACCAGAAAGGGTCCTTGAGATGAAAGTAGAAATGGACACAAGCCCCCATCCCTAACCCAGAGGCACCAGAAAGGGTCCTTGAGATGAAAGTAGAAATGGACACAAGCCCCCATCCCTACCCAGAGGCAATCTCCCATTGACAGCCATGTGCAAATGAAAATTTAGTTTTCTGCAAGGGAGAGTCACTGGGGAAACAAAATACTCATAATAGTAGACCACCTGCCCAGCTATAGATGACTAAGAGAAAATGAACTCAAAGGTATCCTTGCAGGTTCTGTGTCTCACACTGCCAAGTCAGTGATTTTTCCTTTTTATTCTTTTAAAAATTTCATCTGTATAAATTTTTATTATTTTTATTTTTGTTTCTCTTTTTACTCTCTAGCCATCTATTTCTGTATTTTCATGGGATTTTATATTTTTATTTCCTGAATATGTGAACGAGTGGGTCTCTGGTCTATATCCATTTCTTGTCCCTTTGTGGGGGCTAATTTCCTTCTGTTTGTTTTGTCCTATTGCAATTTGCTTGTTTTTGTTTTGTGTTATTATATTATTTTATTTCATTATTATTTCTAGGAAGCCTGTTTTCTAATGAGAGAGAAAAAGAGGATGGATCCAAATGGGAAGCGAGGTCGGGAGGAACTAGGAGGAGTAGAGGGACAGAAACCAAAATCTGGATATATGAAATGAAAAACTAAAGTATTTTCAGTAAAAGAAAAATATGTAAAAATCAAGAGAGGAGAGAGAGAGCAAAAGAGAAAAAGAGAAAGGAGAAAAAAAGTATAATCATTTGCAGAATGCCTGACCAGAAAGGCAAAAATTAGGGAGTTATTTATAGAATGCAACATTCAGTGATGTCTGTAATGAAAATACTGTCATTTACAGTGTCTTAGTTTTTTTTCACCATATACAAAACACTATGAAGTGATGAATATATTATGTAGCTTGATTGTGCTAATAATTTCATATTCTACTTATGTATCAAACATGATGTTATATTTAATATAAGCCACTATATTTTACAAGTAAACTTCAATAAAACTAAAATTTGAAAGTTAGTTACATTTTCATATTATAAAATTGATAATAGGGAATCAAATTTTAATATTATAATATTTATAATCACTCAGAAACGACGTACCTGGCTGTAAATTGAACAATTCATGCAGAGGAGTTCTGTGTTAAAAGCTATAATTTAGAAACAACCAACAAATAAAAATTAAGTAAATAGTGGCACAGGTTCAGGACTAAAAAATTTTAGAGAGTGAGGAAGTCAGTCTTCAACTTGTTATACAAGTGTAACAAAATGTTATGAAAATCGTACAAGGATTATTGTAAGATATAAAGACTTACATGTATGAAAATCAGAATGAGGAAGCCTGGGAATCTCTCAGTCTCTCAATATTTGAATTTTTCTAGCAAAAAAAAAAGTGATATTATATATTAGATTAAAAAAAGAAGTCATATTAGTCTGTGAAGACAACAATAGCTAAAATTCCTACTCAGTAAAGAAATTCATCTCTGGGTCACCTTGGCGGTATTTATGAAAGAGAATTTGTTTACCAGATCCCCAAGCATACAGACTATTAAAGTTGTTTGCTACCCACATAGTGCTCTGATATAAAGCTCCAACAGAAGGGAGATTATTTCTATGTTAGAACTGAAAATTCTATAAATCTGAATCACCTATGAGAATGGTACTTAATAAATGAAGGGGTGTGCTATAATTAGATAATGTTTTATGAATTCTCTGCAAACTATCATGCCTAAATGCAAATTTATTTTTCTGAGTTGCATTTTTCTCCATTTTATTTGAAGAATAAAATATATTGCATTCACTGGGCTATTCTTGGCCATATAGACGGAAATGGGTTTGCACAGGTAGTGGGTTTTCCCTCACTACATACCAGTTTCTCACATACAATGTATGACAATATACTTTACTCCTCTTTTCTGTTTATATGCTCTTTGTATGTACATCATCAGTTGTTCTAATGGGCATTCTTTCACCATTACGTTTTCTTGGGAAACCTGTTTGCAAACAGGGTATTTAAAATAAAGATGTAAAAATTATTAGAACCTGTGCTTAATTATACTAGATTAAAAACCAAGTATTAATTTGAAAGGTTAAATCTTCTGACTTAGATAACCCTAATATATTCAATTTGGGTGTCTTGTACTGACTTACCTCTTATTTTTAAGGAATTTAACTTTCTTTTTGAAAAATTTAGAATTAGAAGAAATTTAGGAGCAATGCACATATCATTAAATTCTGATAGGCACAACTGAGAACAGAGAGTATTCTTACTTTCATAATGGCTGTGAAATTGAAATTGTAAAATTTAGTAGGCATAGTGGAGAAATAAAGATGAGTATCATTAATTGACACAGTCACAATAAAGAACTTAACCTCGATTATCCATTGTAATATAATCATTTGTACAGTTCTGAGAAGGAAAAAAACACAAATCTTCATGCAACAAATTTCATCTGTTGAAAGCTTTATTCTGTTTTTTTTTTTTTTTTTTTTTTAGTTCTTGGAACTCCAACTCCAAGAATTTCAATTTTATTTAACATTGATTAGAGAGAAATAAGCCTGGAGAAATGGCTCAGCAATTTGGTTAAAAGCACTGGCTGTTCTAGCAGAGTACTAGGTTTCTTCAGTTCCCAGCATTAACATGGAAGCTCACAAGCCTCTGTAACTCCAGTTGGAGAGAATCAGACACCATGTTCTCTCTTGCCTCAGTGGGCACCAGGTCTACCTGTGGTACCTATACATAAAGTAAACTACTAATATAAATCTTAAAAAAGTAATTATTCTGAGTTTTTCTAGTCAAATATTAGATCCTTTCATAACTTTACAATAATAAAAATAGATAATTTTAATTTTTACATCCTAAATATGCTTTTGCAGCTGGCATTATACTCCAATTCTTATTCTTCAAAAGCTCAAAGAGGGAAATAGGAGGTCTGTTTGTTTCCAGCAAAATGCCAAGGGAATGCTCAGCTATTGCACTGACAGTCCCTTACCTTTAAAGCATGTTTGCAAGCATAGCATTATTATCTTTGGTCTTGTTTTACTCTGTAACTAGAACTCTCCTTATCTAATAAGATCATGACCTAATGTCAAGCCATCAGTCTATCATTAGGAATTATTCTCATCCATTCAGTTTCAATATGTTTCCACGCATCTGGTCAAACTGTGTTTCTAAAGATCAGGCTCTGTGTTTAGATATTTGTGATTCTATTTAATAAATACAAAGGAGGTTTAAAAGGGCTCAGTCAGCTTGCCTGCCCTTACTTTTGATTTGTTTTTAAATGACTATAATAGCAAGGAAAAATGTTAGATGAACCATGACCCTCCCATCTTCTTCCAATTTATGAGGGAAAGATGAAAATTGTGTAAGAAATGACTTTCAAGTTATCCTTTGTCAAACAGCAGTGGATCTTGTATAGTGTAGAGCTCTGTGCTTTTTTAAAACATCAGTTGTCTTATCATTCCTTTTCAGTTATACATTTATTGTATTGCTCACAATTGTCTTGCAAGATAAATCTCAGGAAATAATTTAATTCATAATTTTTCAGGAAAGAAGAATTAGAACTCTATAGTGTATCTCCCACAGTCTTCTCTTCTAAAAGTTGCCACTTTCAAATTTTTCAATAGTAACTAAAGAACTACAGAAATTACCTTAAAATTCATGAACTCAAATCAGATTTATTTCTGTTATGAAGGAAGAAAGAACAACACATGAAAATGAAACAAGATGAGAATATCCCAAATATCCAGAAGAGAAAGGACGAGATAGAGAGAAGAAAAGTAACACAGAAGAGAGAAATGAAGTGAGAAAGTGGGAGAAGCAACATTCAGAAAAAAAGTTAGGGCATGAGCTCTTCCTTCTCCAAGACAGACTATGCTTCCTCAAGTCAGTTAGAAAAGTCAAAGACCGGTGTCCTCAACAGCACTGAACTACTAAACTGGAGAAAGGAAATTTAAACAAAAGCATGTACTCAACCACATTCTGAGTTTTGTTGTCTACATTGACCAGATCACAGAAGGAACTTGATCCATTTGACTCATTCACACTCTGATCTCCTTTAAGACTATTTTGTGAATTACATTTGTTCTTTGACAATTTCATACATGGTCATAGTGAAGCCTGATGACTCTGTCCTCCATTCTCTCTTGTCTCCCTTCCCTATGAACTTTCCTCTTTAGAAGTCACTTCCCCAGATTCACGACTTTTGCTGTGTGTGTGTGTGTGTGTGTGTGTGTGTGTGTGTGTGTTCCATTTAGTTTAACAAGGGATGTACCTGTGATCACTGGATTGGAGCTATCCACTGGAACCTTGAGGAGTCACTAGTTTTCACAAAACGAAAGGCAATGGCTCCTTTTTTCTCTGAATATATATTAGTAGCAAATAGTTCAGTAGCAAGGGGTAGGAACACCTAAATTTCTTTTTCATTCTTGCCTGTACTATTAAGGGGCCCATTTTTGTATAAACCAATGAAGGAATCAGCAGCTGGTTTGAGTTCTTGACTGCAATGGCTTGTCTTGCCCCCAGAACATGTCATTTTGCAACCCTTCTCCTTGTCTTTTAGTTTCCACATTCCTTCTGTTCCTCTTCCATAATGTTTCCAGAGCTGTAGAGGGGAGAGTATAAGAATCCTACCTAGGTCTGGAGGTAGATTGATTCCCAATTTTCTGACAAACCTGATTTCCAAAGTGGCTGTACCAGTTTGCACTCCCACCAATAGTGAAGGAGTGTTCCCCTTGCGCCACATCCTATCCAACATAAGCTATCTGCAGTGCTTTTGATCTTAGCCATTCTGATAGGTATAAGATGGTATCTCAGAGTCATTTTGATTTGCATCTCTCTGATGACTAAGGATGCTGAGCAATTCCTTAAATGTCTTTCGGCCATTTGAAATTCTTCTTTTGGGAATTCTCTGTTTAGCTCTATAGCCCATTTTTTAATTGGACTGTTCATTATTTTGATGCTATTTCCCCGAGTTCTTTATATATTTTGGATATCAGCCCTATGTCAGATGTGGGGTCAATGAGAATCTTTTCCCATTCTGTAGGCTGTCATTTTGTGTTATTTATTGTGTCCTTTGCCTTACAGAAGCTCCTCAGTTTTAAGAGATCCCATTTATTAATTGTTTTTCTCCATATCTGTGCCACTGGTGTTATATTTAGGAAATAGTCTCCTCTGCCAATGCATTCAAGACTACTTCCTACTTTCTCATCTATCGGGTTCATTGTAACTGGTTTTATATGGAGGTTTTTGATCCACTTGGACTTGAGTTAAGTGTATGGTGATAGATATGGATCTATGTGCAATCTTCTACATGATGGCAGTTTCTCAGGAAATTAGGAATCAATCTACCTCAAACCCAGCTATATCACCCTTGGGCATATACCCAAGGAATGCTCAATCATACCACAAGGACATATGCTCAACTATGTTCATAGCAGCATTATTCGTAATAGCCAGAACTTGGAAACAACCTAGATGCCCCTCAACTGAAGAATGGATTAAGGAAATGTGGTACACATACACAATGGAGTACTATTCAGCAGAGAAAAACAATGACAGCGTGAAATTTGCAGGCAAATGGATGGAACTAGAAAATATCATCCTGAGTGAGGTAACCCAGACTCAGAAGGACAAACATGGTATGTACCCACTGTAAGTGCATACTAGATGTAAAGCAAAGGATAATCCAACAACAACCCACAACACCAGAGAAGCTAGCTAACAAGGAAGATCCAAAGAGGGACACATGGATCACCCTGGGAAGGGAAATAGATGAGATCTACATGAGTAAACTGGGGATGAGGGGTGGGCAGTGGAGGATAGGGGATAGGGGATGAGATCATAAGGGAATGAGATGGTTGAGCTGGAACAGGGATGGAGGGGGAAAGCAATGAAAGAGATACCATGATAGAGGGAGATATCAAGGGAATAGAGAAAAATCCAGTGCTATGGAAGTTGCCAGGAATCCCCAAGGATGACCCCAGTTTGGACTACTAGAAATAGGGGAGAGGTGCCCAAAGTGAACTGGCTTACCCTAGTGATCAGATCAGTGAATGCCCTAAATGTCATCACAGAGCTACAATGACTGATGGAAGCAGATGCAGAGATACACAGCCAAACACCAGGAAGAGATCCAGGAGTCTGGTCAAAAAGAGAGAAGAGGGGTTCTATGAGCAAGTGCATCAGGATCATGATAGGGAAACCTGCAGAGATGACTAAACCAAACTAGTGAGAACTCATGAAAGTTGGATCAATGGCTATGGAGCTTGCATGGGACTAGACTAGGCCCTCTGCATGGTGAGACAGTTGTGTAGCTTGATCTGCTTGGGGGCCCCCTAGTGGTAGGATCAGAATCCATCCATCCTTGGTGCATGAGGGGCTTTTTTGGAACCCAATACCTATGGGAAACCTCCTTGAGGCAGGCGAAGGGCTTGGACTTCCCTCCACTGGATGTGCCTCCCTATGGGGAGGCCTTTCCTTCTTGTGGGAGGAAGTGGGGGTGTGTTGGGAGGGAGTGGCTGGGGAGGCAGGAGGAGGGAAGAGGGGGATCTCTGGCATGTAAAATGAAAGAAAAATTTTTCTTAAAAAAAAAAACCCTACCTAGGAATGGCAAATCATCTATCATATACTTTTAGCTCCTTGTGCAGCCAGGTGTTTCTGCATTCACTTCCGTTCACTAGTGTTTGCCATCTTTACTCTCATGTGGTCTCTGCTACTATCCCTCCTCTCTTAAGACATCCTGTTGCCAATGGCTTCTTTCTAATTTCCTGACTACTACAGATTCCCAAGTAAACTGCACAAAATTAAAGATTCCCAAATATTATTCACAAGGGGAAGAATGTGTGTGATTTGTTTTCTTGTCTGGGTAAGTGACTCGATATAATGTTTCCAGTTTCATCCATTTAGGTGAACAAAATTCAGCTGTGTCTGTGTATCATCCACCAGTTGATGGACATTCTACTAAAACAAATGATTTCAACTCATTAGACTATGATCTCTATCCTAATTACCAAAATGATATCTGTAATTCTTTAAAATTCCTAAAATGTGGAGTGAGCCTTCTTCTTTGGGGCATAGTTATGCCCTCAGAAATTTTCTTAGAAACAAACAGTAGAATACATTTCATAGATAGGGAAGAGTTGGATGAATGAAGAGAATACCAAGGATATTCTGAAGGACTCACATAGTCCTACCCCCTCCTCCAGTGTTCTGCACTGCTTTGGGGTCCATTGCTACATCTTTGATAAGGAAATGGAATCAGCCTCAGGGAAAAGGAACTTTCCCTAGGTAATAATTTTGTTTTCATAGGCTGAACTCTAAGAATCCTGTAACTCCCTGTATTTTGCAGATAATTTGGGGTACTACAATCAGTAACGGAATTTCATATCCCAAATAAGCAATTACATTGCATATCAGAGCAAATATTGTGGTCAATAATCTTACTGAGGGCTTCAAGCCCTTAATGCTAAATGATTTGTTTTGTGATTTCCAAGACTATCATACAATTTAGTAGAATGTAAACTGATGTCAGTGAGAAATTGAATGGTGAAGGCAGGAAATGAAGCTGAGAAAAAGGTTTTGAGCTGAATTTTCTGGCCTAAACATGTTAAGTCTTTAAGACTTATCTTCATTTGAATCCACTTTAAATTGATTTAGAGGATGAAATTATAACTTTCACACTGGTTAATATTGAGTTGGACTAAAAACAAGAAAATGTCAAATATGGCTTTTCTTTTTTCCCCATTTTATTGAAAATGTTTTTTTTTCTCACATAATATATCCTGATTACAGTTTCCCCTCCCTCTACTCCTCCTAGGTCTCATCAGCTCTGCTCCCATCAGGATCACCCTCTTTCTGTCTATCATTATAAAACAAACAGGCTTTTAAGAGATAATAATAAAACATTACAAAATAAGACACAAGAAGATTTAAAAAAACACTATTGCATTGGAGTTGGACAAGACAAATAAACTAAAGAAAAAGCCCAAGGGAAGTCACAAGAGCCAGAGACCCATCCATTCACACACTCAGAAATCCCTTAAAAAAAAACACTAATTTGGAAGCCATAGTATAGACACAGAGGGTCTACTGCACACCATTGCAGGCCCTGTGCCAGCTGCCTCAGTCTCTGTGAATTCATATGTGCACTGATCATGTTGATTAGAGAGCTTCATTTCTTGGTGTCCTCCATCCCCTAGAGCTCCTAGTCTCTTTCTCCCTCCTCTTCTGTGGAATTCCTTGAGCCCTGAGGAGAAGGAGTTGATAGAGACATCCCAGTTTGGACTGAGTGTTCCAAGATCTCTCACTCTGTATAATTTCTCTAGGTCTCTTTATTTGTTCCCATCTTCTACAAAAGGAATCCTCTCTGGTGGTGGCTGAGCAAAGCATTGATCTATGAGTATAGCACAATGTCATTAGGAGTCAGTCATTTTATTGCTACTTTTTTTTTTTTTTTAACAGTAGTGTTTGGTTTTACCCTAAGACTCTGGGCTATCTTGTCTCTGGTGGGTTCCTTCTCCTGGAGTAGGCCTTAAGATAAATAAGATGTTGGTTGGCCACTACAACAAGCTTTGTGCCACCAAAGCCCTAGCGAAACATACAGGTAGCACACCTTTGTAAATGGAAGGGTTGTGGCCACCTTGGTGTTCATGTTTCTCATTTGGTGAAGCCTGTATGTAAGCACCAGCTTGACTTCTACATGTTCAATAAGTTGTGTCAGAGTTGTCTTGAGCAATGGGGCCTAGCTTTCTGCTTGTGGAGTGCAACCTATTGTCTTGGTAAGACTCTGGATTGTTTGGGGAATCCCCATGGCAGCCCATTAGAAATAGGCTTCCTACCTACTTTTAACAGAGTAAAGAAACAAAAAATGATGGCTAACCTTCCATAGGCACTTCATCCTTTGTTTAGTTTAAAGAATTGTGTCATTAGGCACTCATAGTTGATGAAATAGAAACCTGAAAAATCAAGTGTCTTATACATTTCATTTCCCATAAATGAAGATAACTAAAAAAGAAGCTTGGACTAACATAGAATATGAAAAGCATATGGAATGCTATATTAACATTGATACGTTAGGAAAATCACATAAGGGCTGATTTATTTCAATAATGCATACTGTAAAATAGTCATCATAGAAGAAAAATAAGGATATGAATGAAAATATTAACAGTGGGGATATTTAATTTACCAATATCTATTATTATGTGAAAAAAATACCTTTCTAATTTTTTCTTTAAATTCTCATGTTTCCCACTTCTAACAGAAAACATGTTCAAGAAAAAAAAAATCATCTATTCTGATTTACAAGACTATCTGCCACAAAAACTGGTCACTGAGTTTAAACAATAGATTTTCACTTGACTGAATTACTGATTACTTGAATGGCCCAGGCTATGTGTCATTTTGTAGTCTTCTTTCCCTCATTTGCAAAAGGCCAATTTAATATCGTTTAATGTGCACTTCTGGGTAGCTTGGGTCAGGCACAATAATCTGAAATATTTTTACCTTATAGTCTCTCAAAAAATAAAACCACACAAATCACATTTGTGATTTTTCCTCTTAACATTTTGGAGTTCTAATATAACAATGGCACGATATTGCTTTTTCTCATTGTTATATCTTCATTTCAGTTGTGGATAGCTGTGCCATGCCCCGCTGGGAGGAGAAGAAATTCTAAACAGAATGCCTTGACATAGAGTTTCAGACAAGAAAAATTGTTTCCTGAAAGGATATCATGAAATCAATATATTTCCACAAGTGACCAGCTTAATCATTCAGCCCTCCAGTCAAAGGACCCCAAGTGAACTTCTATACTGCCTTCTGTCTTCAAACCTCAGAGGCTACCCAGCAACACACTGACCACCACATAGTAGAAATTTTTTCTGGAGAGTTACGTATCGACTTGAAGGGAGGGTGTTGAAAGTCTAACCAGAAGGCGACAACACCTGTGTTTTAAATGTAATCAATTAAAAAAATTCCTTTCATACTTTTGGTTATTCCTATTCAGTATAACATGATCCTTTACCTCCTAGGCACGGGAAGAAATGCAGTAAGAAAATCATTTCTACTGGACAAAGCACTATTTGCCTTTACAAAACCTCCAAAGTTTTTCATAAAACTAAAATGAAATCTTTTTCTACTCTAAGAGTTTTGAGGAAAACACCTTGGACGTCAGACAAAGATAATAACATGCACATGAAAGAGTTAAAGTATTTTTCAAGTGCCTTTTAGAGCAGATGTATTTACTGTGCCATAAAAAAAAAAACTCCCTTCTACAAATAGAAAATGTCATTTTACTGCTCCTCTTGTGCACCCAGAATCCTAGAATAATGACTAGTATGACTTAGCTAAGATTGAGCTACAACTGTCACTTTCCCTGTTTGCCTGGTCCGGCTGACATGCTCCCATAGTTTCATTCTGCCTGGAAGGGACACACATTTCTTTTTTCATAGGACAAAAGAATCATTCTTGGTTTTGAAAAGGACCCAAAACCATGTAGTTGTTTCAGTGGGAAGACTTCCCTCAAGGATAGTGATGTATGATCTGCTGTACCCTCTGTGTGGAACCTCTGTTCTGAAAAAGAAGGTAATTGTGACAATAACTCTTTCTGGTTTCTTTATCCGTGTTGTGTCTCCCCACACACTCAATTATTTCTGTGGCCCCATTTACTTCTAGCTCAGCTGAGTCCATCTATTATTCCATTTATTTTAAATTAAGCAACTGTTTGTCAATCACTCACTCAAGGATTAAGGCTCCCAAACAACTACATCAATAATAATAAACACTTTCTAAACATTCTGTGCATGTAGTTTGTATGGTTTTTTTTTTTTACCTTGTCTGGTGGGAGTATCTTAGTCATTTTAAATTCTTGACATTTTTATTAGTTAAAACTTCTTCGTCTGTGACAAAAACCTCACATAAGCAATGTAAGAAGAAGCAAGACTTACTTGGACTCACAGTTTCAGAAGTTCTCATTGTTGACTAGTGGCATGATTCCAGGGCTTTGGTATGGATGGCAGGAAGGAGTGGAGGTGGTGACTTCATTGTAGCCAGAAACAGCAAGACAAGGCAGGAAGGGTCCAGGGTGAGAGGAATAATGTAAGAAAATCCTTCCAGTGACCCTCATCCTTCAAATAGGAACCACATCCCAAAACTTCCAGATTCTCCCACAATAGTATAGCTGTGAACCAAGCCTTCAGTACTTGAGGCCCTGTCATGACTGTTTCATTTTCAACCTTGTAAGTACATCCTTGCATCAAATTGATATGGACAAATTTTCAGCAACAACATATATCGCTTTTAATGAAAATGCTACGTCTGACACACTATCACCTCATACCTCATACCTAGATCAGTTGCTAAGTATCTGTGTGATTCACCCTTTCAACAGTAAAAATGGTGATAAATGTAACACGATCTTTATTTGACGTGGTGATATCCTGACACATGCACGGTATTGCTGCTGTTAGGAGTGTAGTCTGTAAAGTGCTTGTTCCTGTAACCAAAAAGGAGAAAGTAGGAATTACTCTCGAGGAATGAGCAACTGCATCAAGAAAAAGAGACATTTTAAGTGGCTTTGTACATCATAACTATGTTCCTGCAGTACATATGGATCATGTATATTCAACCAGATCAAAGTTATAAACAAGACTAGAGAAGTTATTTGACCATTAAAGTGTGGTGAACTTGGGAAAGTTGGATACTTGGTTGTGTGCAAAAGAAGTACTGATCAGGAGATAGCACTGGTGACTCATGAGATTACTTTGTGTTAGAAAAAGGTTTCTCAATGTATGAAGACAAGACTGCAGTTGTACAAAAGCTACTAACTGGTTACTAATTTTAAACACCAGGAGTGAGGCTGGAGGTGAGAGTGAAGGATTTTCAGAAAAGAAAACTGATATTACTATATGAATAGCTGGATGTGAGATATGAGGGAATCAAAGGAATATCAGGATGTATGTGTGTACATCCACATGGAAATCAGTGCTGGATATTCTAATTGTAATAACAGGTCTATATCAGCTATGAAAATTGATGAAGTCGGCCAGACAAGGAATTTTGGAAACAAGATAAAAATATTATGCTTAGAAAAAAAAATATCTTGATTCTGCCTTTGTTGTTGGATGTTCATTTAATAAAATGCAACATCAGTGGAATAAAATTAATAGAGACAAATGATAAATGGCAAATTAATCCCTAGTTTGATATACTCTGCTAATAGAGTTAAAGGAACATGTTTCTATTACATGTTTATGGGATGATGTCATCTTGAAGATTTCACTCTTTCCTTACCAACAGGAGGATTTTGAGTTAATATTCACTTTTATCATAGCTGCAGCAGGCTGGAGCAAAGGGAATTGAGGCATTTCCCAAAGTCACACATTAGGTGTGCAACATAGCTCTATAATGGGTCGATATTATAAGTTACATTACATCAATTTATAACTCTGTCATGTCAATAAATTAATAAAAACACAGCTATCTCTGGCTGTATTTATCCAAGTCATTTATTAAAAGCAGAAGCAATGAAGAAATTAGCCTAAATCTCTGGAATGTCAGAAGGAATTGTGTAAAGGAGAGATGTGAAAGACCTGACTGCCACCATTATGTAAAAAGAAAGTAATTTAAATGAGGAAAATTTAAATGATGTATGAGGTATAAAAGATACTAACAGAATTATGAAATTTCATGCAAGAAAACTGCCTCATTGTGAACTAAAGGCCAAAGTTTGAGATTAAATAATAAAGATTTTAAGCAGTGATGATAAAATAACAAATAACTATCTATTTCAATGTGTCTGTACCGCCAATTCTCAGCAAGTGTCCTGATCGATCTATATTTCTTCCCCAAACCTGAATTTCAATGCAGTAGCAGCAAAGATGAGGGGAGGGCAGGTCTACCTGGGCTTTAGGAAGGATAAGAAAAGTTAGAGGGAGAAAAAAAGGGGGGCAATTTTAAGCTGAGTACGGTCAAGTTAAACAAACCAGGGATTTAAAATTATTTTATTTTATTATATTATATTTACTTTATTTTGTTTTTGTATATGGGAAGAAGCACACCACAGTGCTTGTGTGGAGGTCAGTGCACAGCTTTGAGGAGTCAATTTTCTTCTTCTACAATGTGAAACCAGGGATTGAACTCAGATTGATGGTAATTTATATGCGTGTAGCTAAGTATATATCTTATATCATTTTGACTGTCGTTTAAAACATTAAAGATTTTTGGAAATAAAGAGCAATTAGAGAAACATTTTAAGCTTATTATAGAAAACAAATTTTTTTAATGCTAGATACTTATGTTACCTCTAAGGTTATTTTATTAGTTCTACTGGTTATTCCATAATTTGCTTTGACTGTTTAGAAACGCTGCAGTGAATTTTTTGTTTGTTTGTTTTTTGTTTTTCAAGACAGGGTTTCTCTGTGTAGCTTTGTGCCTTTCCTGGAACTCACTTGGTAGCCCAGCCTGGCCTCGAACTCACAGAGATCCGTCTGTCTCTGCCTCCTGAGTGCTGGGATTAAAGGCGTGCACCACCACCGCCTGGCTGAAATTTTATGCTTAGTATTTGAAACAAATGGTAAGAAAATAAGTCTTAGTGTTAAGTTGTTCAACCGTAACAAAGGTGTTCTATAAAAATGATAACTGATATAATTTTGCTTAGATTCTCCCAGGAAATACATGATGCCTTCCTTTTAGACTTATGATGTAGAAGGTATAGACGTCCGCCACAGTTGGCTTTCTTGTCCGTGGCACTGGGGATTGGACGTAAGACTGCATACATGATAAGCCAGTCAGTTACCTCTCAGCAAGAATCCTAACTAACATTCTTCATAGAAGAACCCCATCAACCTGTAACATGGGCACTCCAGTCTTTCATGTGGGTTCCCAACATAGGAATTCTGGAAGCTGAGGCAAATGCAGTGGTCACACTGCTGGTTCACTTCCTGACCCTCACATCATATCTCTCCAGACATGGAAGCTGTGTGTGTGAGAGAGATTACATTGATGAGAGGAACAGCATCAAAGAGGAAACAGGTGCTATATGTTCATTCTGGGTGGTATTTGGGGGCAACTATGAAGTACACTGGGAAAGAGTTCACTGGAAAGTTTTGGAGAATGTATCACACAGTAGGGTGGATTGAAGAAGAAGGAATCAACAGCAAGAAAAATGTTGAAATGGTAAAACATCTTAAAGACCCATACTATGGCTCATATAAAGAAAAGTCATGGAGAGATGAATCTTTGTATGTAAGAAGTCAAGTGACATTTCCCTACATATTGTCTTGGCTTGTACTTGCCAAATAACATATTTATCATATTATACCTGTGGTGGTTTGAATGTGAATGTCATCCTTCAGCTCATATATTTGACCAGGTACTTGAACTCTTTGGAAAGGGTTAGGAGGTGTGGCCTCTAGTAGGAGAAGGTAGTTTATCACTGCAGACAGGCTTTGAGGTTTCAGAAGCCCACAATATTCCCAGTTATCTCTCTCCACCTTGTGCTTGTGAATCAGGATATGCATTCTCAGCTACTTCTCCAATGCTATGCCTACCTGCCTACTGCCGTGTTCACGCCATGGTAGTTATGGACTCTAACCAATCTTCTGAAAGTGTAAGCTCCAAATGCTCTCTTTTATAATTTGCCTTGGTCATGGTGTCTTGTCACAACAGTAGAAAAGTAACTATGATGACACCATTCCTTCTCTGATAAAATCAGATTTTAAAAATAATTTTAAAACACTGAAAGTCGTCATCTTCAATTATGAAACAATCAGAGCTGCAAACCAAATAAACAATTATTACAAATTCTTGTGCTTACAAGCATCAAAATGTTACCAGTGCACCTAAAAGTCAGCTTTTGGGGGTCAAACTAAAACCATCATATATTATTATTATTATTATTATTATTATTAACTATTGTTGTAATATTACTAAGACCTTTAATTTGATAAAGGAATAATGAAATAGTCCTGCAAACAGATGAACATTTTCACTTTGGTCATACATACTCTAAGGACATAAATTTGAAAGAATAACTTTAATGTACCTAACAAGTTATATAATTCTACTCATTTATGGCATATGAATCACAAGACATTTTAATGACAAGACTAAATTTTTATTGCACTTTCTCCTTTGATGATACAAAAATATTTTGTTTAAAAGTTAAGAACACAATATGAGTAATTCTTTGGGCAATAACATGTTTGCTCTCTATATAAAACAATCTATTTCTATTGATTTTTTGCTTTAATATTCTCTAAACCAATTTCCAAGCTCACTAAAGCACAACTTTAATATTGTAAGGTATTTAGAACTTCGCTATCTAGACCTAAGATTTTTTTTATCTTTATATTTAAGTGTGTGTGTGTGTGTGTGTGTGTGTGTGTGTGTGCAGAAGTTTGGGCACTTGTTATGTATACACACACACACACATGCATATACACACTGTAGACTCGTTCTTTTTTTTTTTTTTTCCCGAGACAGGGTTTCTCTGTGTAGCTTTGCACCTTTCCTGGAACTCACTTGGTAGCCCAGGCTGGCCTCCAACTCACAGAGATCCGCCTGCCTCTGCCTCCCGAGTGCTGGGATTAAAGGCGTGTGCCACCACCGCCTGGCTGTAGACTCATTCTTAACATTTATCTTCAGTTAAATATGTAACATGTACTAATGGCACTTAAACTGATCTTAGTCATTTCACCATTTTCATTGGTAATTTGTGGCATTTTAGTAAAATGATGGCAATATGTAAAGAAGACAAATCACCCAGTGATTGTATACCATTCCTGTACAATACCACTTGGTGGGAAGTTTAATTATCTTGTTTGTCTCAAAAATGTAAAAGGGCCAGTTAACTTATGCTGACAGAAAAAACAGTCTCATCTTATATATAAGAGTAATCACTTATAATTTCTATATTCATAATGACATGAGTTTATTGAAGAAAAGATCATACTTAAATATGTACTGAGTTTGCCACAAAAGCCAGTAAACTCATCAGAGGCATAATCTAGGTCCTTTTATGAGAATCTCTGAGTGACTCTCAACATCAACATTACAACCAATGCATAGTAAATAAGTTTATTTACATATTTCAATAGCATTTTGAAAGTAATAAATATTGTATTTAGAACGCCAGAATAATGAACATTTCCTTTTGTTGTACTTTTATGAATTAATAGAAATTATTTCAGGGTTTCCTGAAAAGATATACCAAGTATACTGAGCCCCAATAATGTTAACATTATATGCAAAGAAATGTGTGTGTGTGTGTGTGAGTGTGTGTAGATATAACCATTTATACTAGTCTCATTCTATGTCATTGTTTCATTGAAATAATTATATCCTGTTAATTTAATACTGAACAGAAATATTTTATTTTTCTAAAGCACATTTACAATTTTTCTTCTAAAATGCTATTAAGTTTTTAATTAGTAAATCAAAGGCTTAAAATGCAATACTTGATGTGAAAAAAGCTTATTCAAAATTAACTGTATATTAAAAGAAAGTCCTCTTAGGAAAATGAATATTTCCACTGTGTGCTTTTCATGCCTTCAGTGTATTTTGTGGTTTTTGGAACATACAAGAGTAGGGAAATTAAGATTTCAGTTAAAACCACAGTTCCTTTGGTTATCTCAAATTTAACACATTAGAGTCTCTTCTCCAAGATGATTTTTTTCATTAAGACATTTATTAGTGTGTGTGTATATGTGTGTAGAAGTGTGAAGACTTGTATGCCACAGTGTGCTTGTGAAGGTCAGAGAACAACATTTGGAAGTAGGTTTTCTCACCATGGAATCCAGGGATCAAATTCAGGTCCTCAGCCTTGTAGAGCCAGAACTTTCAGTTGCTGACTCATGTCTCCAACACTAAGATGCTTTTTGTAAAAACTATTTTCATGTTTATAAGAATTGGCAAAATATGTGGAATGAGCCTTCAGATTAAAAGAAGGCATGTAGCATTGCACATGTACACACACACACACACACACACAGACAGACAGACAGTGAGGCAGGCAGGCAAGCAGAGAGACAGAGCGACAGACAGACAGAAAGAGATAGTAAGCAAGAAAAAAATAAAATTTCAACCAAATTATTTTAGAACAGATAAACTTAAGCATCAGATCCATCTAAGACACACACACACACACACACACACACACACACACACACACACACACAAACACACAGTTCATATGCATATGCACAGCTTGAACCCATTCATATTTAGTTGTAATAAGTAGTTCCCTAGAAATAAGGGATACCCCAATACAAACAGCTCGGGTTTATATTATGATTCCCAGTGTAGTTTTTTTTTAAATAATAATTATCCTTTAAATGTCTTTTTTTTCATCAAAATTATGATTTACAAAGGATACCCTCATTCACTACTGGTAAGAGTATAATGTGTTGTAGGTACTATGGAAATCAGTGGATAGGCTTCTCAAAATTTAAAATAGAACTACCAAATGATCCACCTATACCCAAAGGATTCCATACCACACTTCAGAGATACTTGTACATCTGTGTTTATTGCCACTCTTTTCACAGAAAAGAAAATGTAAATAGCTGAAATAATCACTGAAGGATGGGTAGAAAATGAAAAAACATATACATGATGAAATGTTATAGAGTTATAAAGATGAAATTATCAAATTTGCAGGAAAAATGACACTGTGAAACAGTATATTAAGTGAGGAAATCTGGGCCCAGAAAGACAAATATCAGACGTTTTATCTCATATGTGTGCCCTAGCTCTTCTAATTGCTGTGTGTGTGGTGGGGAGGTGATGGATGCGGGTAAAAGGTGGGTGAATGGAAAGGAATACATTAGATTAGGCAAAAAAATATTTTAAGAAAATGTGGTGGGACAAAATATAATTCTGCATATGAAATTATAATGGTCTATATGAGGCAGTAGGATAGAACAGAACAGAGGTGGGAGCTAGGCAAGCAAATGCTGAAGAAGAATGGAGGAGAAAGAAATAAAGGTCAGGGTGTACCAAACTGCCATAAAAGATGGTTGGAGAGATGGCTCATTGGTGAAGAGCTCTCGCTGCTCTTCCAGAGGGCCAGAGTTCAGTTCCCAACACTTGTGTCCCGCATTTCAAACCTACTTGCATTCTTCAGTCTAGGAGATCAGATTCCCTCTTCTGATTCCTGAGGGCACCTACAAAACCATGATGTAAAGGTACACACATACACATAAATGAAAATACATAAATGAAATCTTACTAAATGTAATAAAATTGTTCCTCTGTAAGTTAATTTAAGAAATGAACAAATAAATGGCCTTCCTTTCCCCCTTAGAAAATATTCGTTCACAAAGATGAGATGAAAATATCTCTGAAGGCAGGGATTCTCTAGTTCTACCTTATCACACATGTCTCATGGGAGGTATGTGGCCTAACAGTAACTTTGGAGACATTTAGCATTGGATTCCAGCATTCCCCCTCCTGCTCTTTGGCAGTGTGTCTCGGAGTCACTTCCCTGCACCATTCCCCCCATGTATTGCTATCTGTCTTCTTGGTGATAAAATGCAATTTCTAAAATAAAATAATCTTTGAAACCAGGGGGGCTGTTCGCTTAATATACCACTCGGGGAAAAGATTTTAAATCATTAAAGCTGAGCCTGTCCCTATATATTATAAAGAAGTATTGTAATGATTAGTACACTGACATTTATAATCCACAAAACTCATTGAAATCTCTCAATACTTACATTCATGTATGCAAAATTGGTTAATTTGTATTTCTATCTGGGTGGTTTCATGCTGACTGGACCTGTGGTATTGTATATGAATTGACATATAAACAATTCACCAAGTTGGTACAAACTTCAAAACCACCAGCAGTGTCTCTAAGGGGAGAACTTTTCTGTATTTTAGAAATCTTCGCAGGCAATTGTGAAAGCCAGCCTTAGTGGGAATTTCTCTTCTTGTACCAATTTTATAACAAAATGTAGCTCTGTCTTTACTAACCTAAAGAATTCATAGCAGTTGAGACAGCAAGTGCACGGCCTGTGCTAGCTCAAGGCAGACAAAGTCCCCACATGGAGGACAGAGAACAGGGAGAGTGAGCACCAAGTCCCCACCCCAGCTAAGGCTCTATTGGCAGTTGGTAAAGCTTCTGAGGGAAGGAAAGTCATTTTTGTTTAAGGGTATGGCCCCATGGTGCATTGACCACACTCCAGGGGAAGTTCACACAACCAAAAGTATATGCACAACACCAACTATAATTGACAGGTTTAAAAAAAAATATGAGAGGACACCAAGTTGGATGGGTAGGGAATGGGACAGGCTGGACCTGGAAGGCATAGAAGTGTAGGTGGTAAGTATGATCAAGACACACTGTATTAAAATCTCAAAAACTAACAAAAAGGGAAAAGGGTGAAGGAAATACACAATGAGTAAATGAAGTTCTCCACATATGACATTGTTGGGTCATTCCTTTGTGACACCAGAATAGTCCACTTACTATAACGTACATCCACGCTCTGTGGTTTCTGAGTGATTGGAGCTGTCTTGTTGTTTATAAAAGTGAATTAAAGGAACACCAATATGTCATAGTTTTGTCATGTTAATTTTGTTGTTTTGCAAGATCTGATATTTTTTTCCCTATCACATACCCTGGCTGATTCCTAGATGTTCTTCAGAGATGAACTACAGTTCTCCCAAGTGCGCATGGCCAACCTTGACAGGCATACCATTTGTTTCTTCACCAAATGTTCTGTTGATCAAAGTTGGTTTGAAATAAATGACAAGACAGAAGATTAGTATCTGCTCACTCCTTCTAGAATTGCTCCTATCATAAAGTACTAAAATGTCTTTGGAATGTAGGTGTTCTCTACACGGAGAAGCAAATGGAGAAGTCTAAGATCCAGTGTGCTCACATATGTTTATGAACTCCAATAAATATTGGAACGTTCCCTTGTTTACAAGTAAAATTAAAATAGTAATGGCAACATATCAAGAACACAATATTATAGAAACTGCTTTAAATCACAGATAGCATTAAATGTTGTACATTGAAATGGGGGAAACTAGAGGATATTGCTTGATCATTGGAGTTCCTGAAGATAGTAGAGAAGAAAATAAGTGGAAACATAAGCTTTGAATTCATAGAATTTTATAAATAAATAAAAAATACTTTATAAATTAGAGATCAGCTGCATTGTTCTAACCAAAAATAAAAAACAAAAACAAAACAAAATTATTAAAATTATTTGCCAAAGTTGTGCATCTAGACAATAACAAAATTATTGCAGACTCTCTAACTGCAGTCAACGTGATATTTTTATGACACTTAACTGCCAACAAAATTTTAATTAGTCTGTGAGAGTGAGCAACTTCTATGGTAAAATTAAATCCAGTACAACAAATTTTCTTGTTAATGTTTCATACTCCCCTTAAACACAGTAAAATTTTGTTAATCATAATCTATCATAATTTATTCTCTTAGAATTCCCATAATTTGGAGAAAGCACTTATGATGTTATTATTTCATTTCAAATTCTGTAACAAGAAATTATGATTAAGTTAGAAACAGTCTTTTACTCACAAATAGGCAAGCATGCTCCTTCCTTGTTTTCTTTAAAAGCAAAGGAAATCCAGAGGTTAATTTTTATTTTAAAAACTCTTTGCAATAAAAATATCAAATACCTGAGTATAAGCATGTGATGATGTATCATTGTAGCATGAATCAATTGTTTTCAACATAATATCAGCCAGAAGCTGTACTACTAATTAGCAGGCTAAACTCCAGGACCCTCCCAGCCCCTGACTGGTGTTCATTAAAGAGTTTATCACAAACACTTTTTAAATATCTCAGTGTAGCAAACTCTAGAGCATCACTATTCGAAAAGTGGGCAGATGTCCATCTGGCTGGATCATTAAGAATTCAGGTATAAAGAGAAATGCAGATGGTGTGCCTGGGAAGTGAATCCTTACATGCATTCATAGAAAAGCTACAGAAATTTGAGCAGGTGAGCATACCACTGACATAAAATAAACTGGTATAAACAAACTGATGGATGCTTGAATGACCATAGGACCTCCCAAACATGTAACACAGTGGTCCAACTGTGAAGTTAACTGCAATAAATGGACTCCTGTGTGGTTGTTAGGTAAGTATGGACAAATGAAAGTTTGTATGAGTTGTTCTTAAGGTAAGGTAGGGATTTATGATCCTCCAAACACTTCTAAGGAAGAATCAATGCCTGAATTCAGATGGAGCTTCTGCCTCACATAGGTGAAGAAGGAAGACGTCTTGCAATAATGTGCTGTGAAACAATCCTTCTGTACACTGTGAATATGTATTACTCTCATTGGTTAGTAAAAAGCTCACATGCTGGTAGCTGGGAAGGAAGTTAGGCAGGAAAGCCAAAGTGAGAATGATGGGAAGAAGGAGGGTGGAGTCAGGGGAGATGTCAGCTAGCTGCCCAGGAAACAGGACATGCTGGAGGTCAGGTAAAGCCAGGGGAGCCATGTGGCAGAATGTAGATTAATAGAAATGGGTTAATTTAAGTTGTAACAACTAGTTAGTAATAAGCCTGAGCTATTGACCAATCATTTATAAGTAATATAAGCCTCAGTGTGGTAATTTGGAAGTGACTGCTGGGATGAGAACACTCAGCCTAAAATAATGTTTTCTTTCAGCTTTATCTAAAAATATAACCCAGATGCCTCCCAAGGGGTGTTCTCAGTGATGTTCTTTTATTTGCAACTATATTTCTTCACCTACTTGTAATGTCCGCCATTTCTCCTCTGTACTTGCATTCTACATGATTCAGTTATTCATTCCCAGTAAAGCGGACCTTAGCCTAGACTTTATGCATCATATTTCCCTCTCAAGCCACAAGAAAGTGATTTGGCATGTGCTGTGGGTTGTTAGAGATATGTCTGCATTTTGCCACTCCTTTTCAATCAGTATTTATGTTCTCTGACTTGTTATTATGGAATTTTACCCCTCAGTGTTATCATTACACACACACACATACAAAAAATAATGTGTGAGTTCATTGAACATTGTTGAGCAAGCCTGGACTATAACTACTCTGATAAAACCATTTCTTTCAGTCAAAACCATTCCTTACTACAAATAATATCACACAAATGAATTTAGAAGGCAGAGTGAATATATAATTTGGAACTTTACGTACTTTCTTAACTTGTGAGAAGAGTTGAAAATCTAAAATTCACATATAATCTTATTTTCAGTGTGAAAAATAAAAGGAAAACCAAGGTTTACTATTCACTGGAGCTCTCCTTACCTGCAGATGGAGAGTTAACATTCTGATCAACAATTCTTAAAATGCATTCTTAAGTTTCTCGGGCAAGTTATCCCAATACCTACAATGTCAAGAATTTTGTCTTATGAAGACAAAAATGTCAGATATATTTTCAGCTTTTCAGTCAAGGGGATGTTATGAAGATCAGGATTTTTTTTAAAGATTTATTTATTTATTATGTACACAGAAGAGGGCGCCAGATCTCATTACTGATGGTTGTGAGCCACCATGTGGATGCTGGGACTTGAACTCAGGACCTCTGGAAGAGCAGTCGGGGCTCTTAACCTCTGAGCCATCTCTCCAGCCCCCAGGATTTTTTTTTTTAATGTATCAGAGCTAAGTGCAAGTCCAACACAAAATTTATCGTTTTACTAAAAGACAAAATCTTTTTCTACTTTCAGCTGAAAATGATTTATTTTTCTAATATATTAGTCATATATCCCTTTTGTTATTATAAGCCCAATAAAATATAGAACTCTATATTTATTGTTATTCCAACTTAAACATTGCTTTAATTGGACAAAAGACACATGCCCTTCAGGAAATATATCTATCTAAATGAAGCAAGAGTATTGCAGAGGCTGCTACAGGGCTACAATGGGAAGGTGGCTCATTGTAACTACCCAAGATAGGGACAATTATGGATTGGGGAGTGCACTCAACTCCTACTTGGCAATCTAACACAGTGCATTAACATTAAACAGAGGAAGCCTTTAATAGATTAACAACATTCAGTCGCAAGTTCTCTGTTGTGAAAATGCTATAGAAAAATAAAATTACTCTATACACAGGCACAATGTTGTCAAATGTTGAACCTGTACAAATATGTACCTTCAATAATTAGAGATTGTTATAGCAGCATACTGAAATCATAGCAATTTTGATACATAATTGATTGACCATAGCTTTTGTGATACCATAATCACTACGTAATGGAAAGTGAACAGATTCTATCCTTTATCTGGAAAGCCTCCAAAGTGCCTTAAATGTTAAGATAAATGTTTAATGGACTGCCTTTAAAAGGAGGCTCTCCACCCTTCTCTTCTGTCCTTTCTTTCTGTAAAAGTAGATTCAGAACTCCTAAGTGAAGTTTAAAGGCAGGGTGAGCAGAACAATTAGCCTGAAAATTGCAGGTACTGCTTCCAGCAGTCCTTTCTTTTAAAACCAAAACAGAATAAAGGCCTTGATGCCCACACTGCATGCTTCCTCCCATTATTTCATATTCACTTTGTGCCCTGTTCTACTTTATCTGCCATCTGATTCAATCACGAGCATTTTCTAGAGCACCAACCCTTTCAAAAGAGCAAAATGAGGGAATGGAACTTTTGTTTACATTACTTATCTACCTAGCCATTTTTATCCAAGTTAGTCAGCTCGTTAATTTATATCATCTTAGTTTCATCTAATTAATTATATTGTTTTATTATTTTGTAATGCAGAGGTCAAACACAAGGTTTCCCACATACTCAACCAGTTCTCTACGACAGAGTTTGACATTTAGACCCTCAAGTAGTCTTTGAAGCCGACTTAAAAATCTATGTTTATCACAGATCAACTCCAGGTCTTCCTCTATAGTCCATCTCTGATAATAATCAAATCTTTACTACTCTACCTTTTCCAATAGTATATATGTGTGTACACACACACACACACACACACACACACACACACACACACACATATATATATATATGTTCTGTGCATATAGCAAAATTTGATCCATAAAAGACCTTTGTTCTATATAATAGTGATTAGAATAAGCCAACTTGACAGGTGAAGAATTCCATTCTTCTGGCAGTTTTGAATGTGTATGCTAGGACTGCCCCCTCTCTGAAGTCAGACTTACAAATG
>CABHPP010149633.1:42153-64717 GCA_902168425.1 Peromyscus attwateri
TTTTTCCAGACAGGGTTTCTCTATGTAGCTTTGCACCTTTCCTGGAATTCACTTGGTAGTCCAGGCTTGCCTCGAACTCACAGAGATCCACCTGGCTCTGCCTCCTGAGTGCTGGGATTAAAGGTGTGCGCCACCACTGCCCAGCTATGTAGCAACTCTTTATGTAACCACATATCTGATGCATCAGGATAGTGTCGGTTGTAACTCCTTTGGGGGTCTCATATCAGATATCCTGCATATCAGATATTTGTGTTAAATTCATAACAGTAGCAAAACTACAGTTATGAAGTAGCAGTGAAATAATTTTATGATTGGGGGTTACTACAACATGAGGAACTGTACTAAAGGGTCACAGCATTAGAAAGGTTGAGAGCCACTACATCAGAAAATTCTGTCAATTTGTTTTTCAAATGAAACCTACCTTTATCTGTGGATGACCATTCTCACTATTTTTACTCCAAAGCTGTCTAGTAGCAACCTCTGTCTGTGTCATTGGACAATCTCTTCCCCTTGTTAAAGCAAAAACCAGGTGATAGAGAACCAATTTTTATTGACAAAAATGAAAGCCCCAAAGGGTTTCTGAGTAGAAACATAAATCATCCTTAAAGGATTTATGCCATTCTGTCTTTGTTTCTCTACCTTAATCTTCCCAATTCCTTAACTAGTTACTCATGATACTGCCAATCTGTTTCCAAAATAATAACATTAAAAGCTTTACATCAGATTGTTTTGCTACTCACATTTCAGTTTTCTTGTATTTTTGTCACATATAAGATAAACCTCTAATTTTTCTAAAAACAGAAAAAGATGGTCAATATTAGATTTGTGACTTACTTTCTTTCTTCATTTTTTACTATGCACTCAGTCTCAGGAACAGCAGTGCTCCAATTATCAATTTTTCCGCCCATTTCTATGTCTCTTGAATGTCTGTTTTCTTTATAACACAGACACACAGACACACACACACACACACATACACACACACACACACACACACACACACACACACACACATGACTGTGTGTACAAATACTTTATCTGGATTTTATTAATTTGAACATTCACATGTGACCATTATTCAAGGAATTGTTTCTTGATGATAAAGCTGAAACCAGGTTGTTTGTCGGTCCCTCATCTTTGTTTAGTTGACACATGAAAATGTATCAGGTTAAAAGCTTGTTTGTAGTAATTTATTTTATTTGCTTGTGTTCTTGCACCTTCTTCCCACTAAATCACACAACTGTGGGGAAAACCATATTGGCTCTTTGCTTCAATTGGGTGCCTGGCACATACTTACTGATGGGTATTTTTAAAACAAACCTTAGTATATACATGTAAGCATTGTCAGTGTATATAAGCTATTAATTTACACAAAATTAATGGTTTTTAATCAAGCCTACAACAATAACATCAATACTAAACCCTCATTAGTTTTTAAAAATTGAGACAGAAAGCCTCACAGATGTCAAAGATGTTTGATTTCCCTGAAGCTGGATTACCAGGCAACCAGACTCACGTGCTGGAAACCTAACTCAGGTCCTCAGCAAAGACGAAACACACTGTTATCCATGAGTGATCTCTCCAGCCACCATACTTAAGCATTTTTAAGATGGAATTGATCCATCAATATTTGTTTTCATAATTCTGAATATTAAACACAGAAGTACAGAGAATGATAATATTTAAAATGGTGCTTGAATCATTTCATTGATTTTTTTTTTTTTAGACAAGTCATGTTTGTTCCTACCCTAGGTCTCTGGGCTATCAAGGCTCTGGTTTCTGGCCTTCCAAGCAGTATTGGCCATGGGCTTCCTCTCATGGAGTTGGCCTCAAGCTGAATCAGATATGGGTTGGCCACTCCCACAAGTTCTGAGCTCTCATTGCCCCAGCATATCTTACAGGCAGGACAGACTGTAGGACAAAGGTTCTGTAGCGGGTTTGATGTCCTGCCGAGAATCTTCAGTAGCCTACAGAGATCTTTCCCTTGCCAAAGACACTAGAACATAGGGGTGAAGGCTCCATGCAGGCACCATCTTGAACTCTCAATATTCAATGAGCTTTGTGGATGTTGTCCTTGGCAACGAGGCTGGCTCCACTGTCAGCTTGTAGAGTGTTACCCTCTGTCTTAGCATCAGACAGGGTTGTTTGGGGATCTCCATGGGACCCCCTCAACTATCAACTAAACCAAATGTGACCCGGTCCCATATTGCAAGCCTTGACTGGCTACAAGAGAAGGCCAACAGAGACTCTATATCCCTTATTACTAGGAGTTCTCACTAGGATCACCCTCATAGATTCCAGGAAGTTCCCAGTGCATTAGAATCACATACTACCTCCCAAGTGCTCCTCCCAAAAAGTCAATGAAATGATTCCTAATGATAGTCTGCTATAGTCAGAGATCAATGCCTTGTCCAATTGTTGTCAGCAAGGCTCCCTCAGGCAACAGGTGGGAGCAGATGCAGAGACCCACAGCCAGACATTATGCTGAGGCAGAGCCTAAATTGGAGGTTTCCTTGGAGCTTGGGTGAACCCTGGGGAAGAGATGGAGGAAAGGCTGTAGGAGTCAGAGGCGGTGGAGGACACCAGGAGAGCATGGTCCACTGACTCAACTAAAAATGGAGCATTTGGGTTCAGAAACTGAACCGGCAGTATGAGGACTTGTGCCCTGTCACATTGTATTTTGTTTTGTTGTGTTTCGTTGTTTGTCTCTTAGATGTCGGCTCTTTTTAGATGGGAGATGGGGGGATTAGGTGGTGAGGGAGAGGGCCGGTGGTGAGGAAGAGGGTCGGTGGTGAAGGAGCTGAGAGGATAGGAAGGAGAGGAAACTGTGTTTGGGATGTAATGTTTGAGAGAAGAATCGATTTCAATAATAAAAAAGAAAAAAGAATGGGGCTTGGATGTAGATTATAAATGTGCTTATAATAGGCTTTATCAACAAATGTTAGGAACTCGGTAAATATCTTTTCATCAATTAATCACAAGTAAGCAGCTGAATACAATTTTCATGTGTTTTTTTTTTTTTTAATTTCCCTGTTATTTATCCTCCCCAGAAACCATCTAGCTTCCAAATTGCAAAAGCTTCATTCCCAGTTCTCTGGGCACTGTAGTAATTTTCTATTTTGGATGTGAAAACATTCTTGTCTCACCATGAAGATGTTCTCAGTGGGCCCAATGCCACAACTGGTTTGTTTAAGTTCAAGGATAAAGAGCTGAGGCAGAATCCACACATGGAATCATGGGAAATTGCTATTCTGAGCAAGCCTGTTCTGATTACCTCAACTTCTAGGTCCCTTGTCTCCCTCTCAGCCGCTGACACTAGCGCCGAAGAGCAGCAAGCAGGGTAAAGGAAGGAGAGCCCAGTGATGCCTCTGTGGAGTGCTGAGTGAGATGGGGATATGGGAGAGGAGTCCCTAGTGATGACTGTGGAATTCTGAGTAAGATAAGGGCATGGAATCCATTCTTCTGTACCATACCAGGGCATCACAGAAGAGAAAGAAGTACCGTGCCATCAGAATCTTGGGGAATCTCCTTTCCTGCCCTCACCTGGGCAAAGGATGTGTTCATTCTTTTATCTATACTCCACCTCTTTACTCCCTAAACAGCTGAAAAGAAGCTGAAGAAAGTGATTTGTTCTCCTTCTGCTGCTTAGCTTGGAGAATGTAAGGGGAGCAGGAAGTAGCGATGTTTCTTCATGGTACCATCTAGGAAGATATCAGCACCCTCTGTCTAAAAGGCTGGCCTAAAGAATAGAGAGCTCATTCACCATGAGAACCAGATATGGTGCATCCCTAGGGCTAGACTCAAAATCTCTGAGCCACAGTGCGTGCGTGTGTACACACACACACACACACACACACACACACACACACACACACAGACACACTTTTTAAAAACGTCATGATGTATGAACTTAACAACTAATGGCTGTGATTTTCTCAACTTTCTCTCTATTAGTGGGTCTCAGCTCTTTATATTAGATCTATAATAGAAAAAAAAATTAGCTTACCAGCTCAAAATTATATGTTGTAAATGCCGTAGTATCAAAAGGTGAAACTTGGCAAAAAGACAATTCTGTACTTTTTACTATGGTATGTTGGAGTTTTGTTAAGGCTTATAAATTCAAACTGTTCATTTCTGACATGTCACATTAACATGGGGATAAAGTATTAGCCAATTTACATTCTAATGTACTCTTTGCAGAAGAAACTATATTTCAAATAGCCAAAATATCACAAATTATATAATACTGGAGATGATCAAAATGCAAATATTTCCAGTAATGTTAGGGAGGCCATGTTAAACATTCTGTAGACTTTACATATCTCATTTATGAACTTCTTAATATCTCTATTGATCACATTAATAGAAGTGGTTTCAGGGAAATAGGTACATAATTATGTTTAAAATGAGAAAAATATACAGTCAGGGAACTAGGTACATAATTATGTTTAAAATGAGAAAAATATACAGACTACATAGATTTACTAATAGGCTCATCATTTTAACATAAAAATAGTAATATTTTGAATGATGAAAGATAACTATAATATTAAGTATAATAGCATTTAACACCACAACTAGACATTACCATCTTTTTTTAAGATTTATTTCATTTTTATGTGCATTGGTGTTTTACCTGCATGTATGTCTGCATGAGGTTGCCAGATCCCCTGGAGCTGAAATTACAGTCAGTTGTGAGCTGCCATGGGGGTGTCGGGAATTGAACCTGGGTCCTCTGGAAGAGCAGCCAGTGCTCTTAACTACTAAGACATCTCTCCAGCCCCTAGACACATTACATTCTAACAAATAAAACTCTCAGTACCAAAAATGGGATACCTGCTTTTGAGTTATTGGCCACTGGGGTCCTATAGACCCTCCCCAATTCCCAAATTGGCTATTGCCAATGTAATTGGTTACTTTCCAGAAACTGACATTAAGAGCATATTGCTGAAGAAAACACATGTTTATGTCATTGGCATAGTACAGGGAAAAATCTAGTTTGTACTCAACTGGAACTTTCAACCCTTCCTGGATCTCTTTCTTAGTGTTAGAAGGTATTGTATATGCTAACATAGGAGCAAATTTATCATCAATCCCATCCTGCTACTAATCCTGAAAGCTAATAATAATAACATGTGTAGCAAGATATCCAGCTCAAGCCGGGCAGTGGTGGCACATGCCTTTAATCCTAGCACTCAAAAGGCAGAGGCAGGCGAATCTCTGTGAGTTTGAGGCTAGCCTGGGCTACAGAGTAAGTTCCAAGAAACTGAAAACAAACAAACAAACAAACAAACAGCAGCTATCCAGCTGGTTGAATAGTGTTGTGAATGTTCTGGGAGTAACCAAGCATTTTCTTTTTACTTGATTAGAAGTTTACCCCATGATGGAACCAATACCTGACATTATCAATGAAAAAGCAAGAGCATGAGATTAGGTAGGGCATTGGTCCTAGGGAAAAGCCTACTACTATTATTCTGTAAAAGGTCCACAACAATAAAATGACTCCTAACGTTATATTTATAAACCCAGAAATCACCTCATCACTAAACCCTCATCAGAGAAGTTTCTTGGAGTACATGGCAATTAGAACAAAACAAAACAACAACAATAACAACAACAAAAACGTAACTAGTTAATGTACAAATAGTAAGAGGCATTAAAATGCTCAGTCAGCCTCAAATGGGATGTCTATATCACTCCCTTCCCTCAAAGCTCAGAGATCAATGTAGAAGAGAGATTGGAAAAGTTGTTAGAGTCAGGAGAGATAGATGACTACAAGAAAACCGCGTTTTTGGATACAACCAGACAGATGCATATATAAACACAGAGAGACTATGACAGCATGCACAAAACCTGCAGAAACTCAAGCTATACAAAATCCCTGCATGGAGGAGGGACCTGCATACAAAGGAGGTACATGAATTTGATTGCTGCTGGGTGAAGGAAAGTCAGTCTTCTACAGCAGGATGACACTGGTGTATGAACCACACTCCAGGGCAAGCCCCAGTCCCAGGAGTAGCTGGAAAACACTAAATGGACTCCATGATTTTAAGAAAGAGACCATGAATTTGTGTGGGTAAGAGGGTAGAGAAGTAAATGGAAGGAGTTGGGAGAATGAATGAATATTATCATCGCATGTTATATGAGATTATCAAATAATGGACAAAACAATACTTAAATATACAATAAATATTTTAGTTTTAAAAAGAAAATTAAATATAGCATTTAAAATGAGTTTTGGTTTATGGTAGAACTAATCAAATATGTCAATTCACAAGCAAAGGTTTGAATTTTCTAAACAATGAAGTTTGAAAGTTAAATAAATTACAAATACATATAGGAAGATTTGTATTTTTCCATAGTCATTGATCTCTCAAATGAATAGTGATTTTATCACAGAGTATTTGCTATTTTCTAAAGCACACCCATATGTGTGTGTCTAAGTTATTTCAAATTCAGTCAAGTTGATTATGAAGAGTAACCCTCACAAAATCCTTAGCTATAAACCACTGTAAATATTTCAGTTAGTTCCCGAGGATATATACTAAAACTAGAATTGATGATCAGTACCAAACTGATGGTATCTTAAAGGTTAAAACCTACATGATAAAGTGATTAGCTGCTTCTGGAACTTGGAGGTCACTTACAAACAGCAGAGGGATTGACAAGAAAAGGGGTCTAACATGCTACATGTAAAACCACAGGAATGTTTAACTTACCCTGAGAGAGCTGCCCTGTTCTTTCATTTTATTGGTCCTGTTCTTACTTTATTTCCATTAAAAGTTTGGGTGTGTCAGAAGAAGAAATAAAATAAGCATCAATTCTTCTAGTTCTTTTATTTTTCTTAAGAAAGATATATTTGACAAATTTTACTTAATGAAATACACATAAACTCAAATCACAATGCAATAAAAATTTACGTTAATGACTCAGAATTTCATTTCGACACATAATCCAAAATCCAAAGATTTTGGTATTAGGGCTCAAAACTTCCATATTGAATTAGCATGCACACACACATATGCGCGAGCACACACACACACACACACACACACACACACACACAGTCAGAATATAAGTATACAGTTTATTAAATAAAAGAATTAACAAACACACTAAATATTTAACTTTAATTATAACCATAATGCTTTTATAATTTTTAAAAATCATTTAAACAAATACATGAGTTAAGTTAAAATTGACAAAAATGTTTCTTTACATCTTAACTCCTGAAAAAGCAACCACTGAAGAAAAAGCGAAAGAAAGACTAAAGCGTTGGAAGACAAGGCGTTTTGGTAGGGATAACTAAAACGAAGGATGTTTGAAAGTCCTGTGGTGGTACTGTGTTCCCCAAAATATTGTGCACCCTAATAAACTTATCTGGGGCCACAGAACAGAACAGCCGCAATATTAAACATAGAGGATAGGCAGTGGTAGCACACGCCTTTAATCCTAGCATTCCAGAGGCAGAAATCCCTCTGGATCTCTGTGAGTTCAAGGCCACATTAGAAACAGCCAGGCATGGTGACACACGCCTTTAATCCCAGGAAGTGATGGCAGAAAACAGAAAGATATGTAAGGCGTGAAGATCAGAAACTAGCAACATTTGGCTAGTTAAGCTTTTGGCTGGTTAAGCTTTTAGGCTTTTGAGCAGCAGTTCAGCTGAGATTCATTCTGGATGAGGACTGAGAAGCTTCCAGTCTGAGGAAACAGGATTAGCTGAGGAACTGGCGAGGTGAGGTAGCTGTGGCTTGTTCTGGTTCTCTGATCTTCTAGCATTCACCCCAATAACTGGCCCCAGGTTTAATTTTATTAATAAGACCTTCTAAGTTTCATGCTACAAAGTCCCATATGGAAAATTATTTTATGAGTTTCTGAAGCATATGCATTCATATAAAAGTGCTTAATTGTAGTTACATCACACAGGGGATAATGTTCCTCCCAGAAATCATAAATAGGTAAATGAAAATGCCAAGTGTGTGGACAAACTACCTTGTATTAAGTTCTCAAATAATTAACAAAAATATTATATTTAAAATAAAAACTGAGTAAACAACTTGTTGAGTCGATTTGGTAACATTCATTGTTACTGTTAATAAATGGTAAGTGACAGAGAAGTGAACACAAACGCCAGTTACCAAGGACAGAGATGCACAGGCTGATTCTCTGACTAATAAAGTACAAGTGACAAACACAAATATAAACACCATGAGTGAGAGTGTGCAATTACTAATCTTAAAACATTCTAAAATAATGCAGGCCATGACCATTTTTATAGAAAGAATTTTATAATATAGAGAAAACAGTTTTATTGAAGGCAGAAATGTAAAAACTAACTCCTGCTTCACTAAATCTTTAATACAAAAGCCATGTTCTGTTGACTTTAGTGCTAATTTTTCACAAGTATTTAGGAATAAATTGGATGCAATCAATCCTATTATTGATAAGGAAGAGATGTTTCCTAATTTATCTGCCAGGCCATATCCTTGTTTTCAAATACTTCAAAACTTCAGGAGCCAGTGAGATGATTCAACAGGTGAAGATGAAAGATGGTGCATGCTAACAAGCCTTGTCATCTGTGTTCACTCACCTGAGCCTCCGTGGTGGGAGGAGAGAAATAAAGACATGTTAAATATTAGCAATATTCAGACTCCTGAACCCATTTAATGAAGCCCTCCATATTCTGTCTATGAAACTCAACTGATTGAAATATTAACCTGATTCCAAAATGAAAGGCAGATATTATACAAAAGATAAGTATATACCATTATATCTTGTGAACAGATTTAAATATGATTGACTATTATTTCTTCAGACCCAATGATATGTTTGGAACAATTATTGGAATTGACAAATGTTTCATATAAAAATATTAGATTGAATTTTAAATGGAAATGCAAATAAATTATTTTAAGAACTAGAGATCTTTTAGATGTTATAAAATCTTTAAAACTATCACAATAAATCTTGATACACAATATTTTACATTAAAAAAAAGTTTTGCTGTCAAGAACCACTTAAACAATGGTAGGATAACAGATGAAACTGAAATCTTAATATCACAGATTTACACTAACAACCAGAACCTTATAAAAAGTTAAGCTATTTTGTAAAGTATTGTTGAGAATTTTGTTTAAAAGGTCATAGCTATTCACAGTCTTAAGTAGGATTTTAATAAGTGGGAAAATCTGGCATTTCCAATGGAAGAAATAATTTAAAAATATAGAACTAAATTGCGAGGAAACTAGCCAGAGATCTGGAAGATGAGGGAATCTTACATTTCAGGATAACATTTTATAGATGTCATTGCTAGCATAGTACCAATCCAATAACTGGATAATCACAGCAATGATGACCTTTCATGTCTTGAAATTTAAAGCTTACTTAGTTCTCTGGGGCTTTATTTTTTTTCATCATCACCAGGGTTTGAAATTCTCCCTGTGAAGTGTGAGTGTCTACTGAGTTTATTATTACACCTTCGTCCAGCATTTCTGAGCAGGTATAGCCTCCTTACCAGACACTTACAACCTAGTCAAAAATACCTGTTTAAAAATCCCCCCCCAGTCTTCTCTCATTGAGGAAAACATTTTCCAAATATTTATCTTAGTAAAATATGTAAATTAATATTTTTATCAGTTCTATTAAAAATGAACAATGTCCTATTTTGGTCTCAGGATTCACTGTTCTGATCGTGAATGCACCAGCCAATTTTCACCCAAATGAAAGTGCCAAGGGAACGTGCTTGAAAATTTCTATTGCACGGATGCTGGGTGTTCCGCAGTGCCCAGGGTCAACAGTACCCACTGGCCTGCTACCACTGAAGATGGAGTGCTTTAATTTGCAGAAAACCATTACATTGTCCATATTACAGAGCAAAAATATCACCAAGAGTGGAAAGTTCTGCAGGCCACAGCCTGAGCTTCTCTTCAAAGCACAAGCTGTCACCCAATCAATGTGTGACTGCAGGTTACCCATCCATCTTCCTAACCAGGCAAGCAGTCTCACTATGAAAGGCAGCAACTGAAAAATAAACATGGATGATGTGTTTTATCTGTAGGCAGATACTCTCACTGAACTTCTAAATTTCTACATCTGGTGAGGCCATGCTCTTCAGGTTATACCAAGAACCAAGGGTGCTTTCCACACTTTTGGCTTCCCAAGTCACAGTACAGGACTGTTACCTCAAAACTTCAACAACTTTAAAAACGTATCTCTGAGGAGCAATGACTCTTGCTTCCTCACTATGAATTAACATTCATGATGCAAAGTGTGTAATTATAGTAACATGAACTCATTTGGAATAGGAGTTTGCTATTTGCTATTTTAATTTTAATGACAAGCTAGAGCTCTTTTAAGATGCCTTTTTTTTTTTTTTCCCCAGGAACGTTTAAGGGATTCTACAACTGAGCTTGAATCTTCAGTTAGGAAAAAGCACTTTGAGAGGCTGGAGGGAAGAGTCACTTACACAGTGGCTTCAATTTAACTTTGCCAGATAATGATGTAAAACTACAGCACACCACAGATAATAATGAGCCTCTAGAGCCTTCCCCCAAACCTCATGAGCTTAAACCATATTTTACTCTCCCTAACCTACATTCCAACATTCTGCTGGACATGAAAAAGGTTGTTTAATGATAAAGATACATGGATGTGAGGTATTAAAATTGTTAAAATGTAGACACACAGCACACAAATTTTAACAAAACTTCTTGGTTGCTAAAGATTGCTGTCATGGAATATATATCCCCTGTAGAATAAGCTCCAATTATCCATTTCATGACTACTACATTTGGTTAGGAAAATAGAGTGAGCCAATTCCCAGTTCTACACTTTTCACTTCCTGAAGAATTAAAACCTCTCCCAAATGAAAGTTTCTCATAAATAGTAAAGTGTTAATCCTCCTTGTATCAGTGAAAAAGAAAATTGAACTTTTCATTGCTTGAAATGTTTAAATTTTAAGTCATTTTTAGAAATCTCAAATAATTACTTATTTTCTAATAAGGATCAAATCTAATTTAATTAGCTTCCACAGTTTTTTTTTTTTTTTTAACAATGAAACAAGAATGTTCCCTGTGGTGGTATTGTGTTCCCCAAAATATTGTGTACCTTAATAAACTTACCTGGGGTCAGAGACAGAACAGCCACAATATTAAACATAGAGGTTAGGCAGTGGTAGCACACGCCTTTAATCCTAGCATTCCAGAGGCAGAAATCCATGTGTTCAAGGATACACCCAAGCATGGTGACCAACGCCTTTAATCCCAGAAAGCAAGCCTTCAATCCCAGGGAGTGGTGGTAGAAAGCAGAAAGGTATATAAGGCATGAGGACCAGAAACTAGAGGCATTTGCCCTGGAGAGGCATTTGCCCTGGAGAGGCATTTGCCCTGGAGAAGCATTTGGCCTGGTTAAGCATTCAGGCTTATAGTAGCAGTTCAGCTGAGACCCATTCTGGATGAGGACTCAGAGGCCTCCAGTCTGAGGAAACAAGACCAGCTGAGGATCCGGCGAGGTGAGATAGTTGTGGCTCGTTCTGTCTCTCTGACCTTCCAGTGTTCACCCCAATACCTGGCTCAGGTTTGATTTTTGTTAATAAGAACTTTTAAGATTCATGTTACAGTTCCCCATAGCATCCTTGTTCCATATCTACACATCAGAATGCTCTACAGGCTTATTCCAGTTGTACCTTCTTAATTTAAAGCAGCAAGTCGGTTCTGATTTTATCTCACACCATCCAAGATGCCTTCTTCAATCACTTCCCTGCTAACCAGCTATCATCCCTGCCACACTCTACAGTCCTAATTTCCAAGGAAAGGGGGGCATGGAGTAGGTAACAGGGAGGGAGCAAAACATCCAAGTCTGCTAACTCACAGTTCCAATTTTACACCCCTGTTCCCCTGCTGAGTCCACAGGGTTGCCTATAGTCAACCACTTTGTCCTGGCAAACCACTTCCTTCTCCACCAATGAACTTCTCTTATTTTCGCACATGCAGATCAACATGTAGCTTCCTCTATGAACCTTCTCTAGCTGTACTATTCCAGAATAACAGGTTTCTTCAATGTCATGAACCACCGGTGTTTGTCCAGCATACCTGGAATTCTGTGGCTACATGGCAGTCAATTATCCATGCACTCAACAACCACATCATATTTTAAGACCATGTTGCACATTTCAGCTGCCACTGTCATTCTTCCCAATTATATCACAATCTTGGAAGCACAAGCTTTCCTTCATGGCCAAATGAAGAATGAAAAAGTTAATAGCTAATTTTCAACCTATCTTCTTCCATTCCTTTCTTTTCCTGAAATAGTCATTACCAATTACTTTTTATTTGCATTGTCATTATAATTCAATCTCTAAACTCAGTTCTTCTCAACAGCTGTAGATGTTTCTCCTAGTCAAAGAAGAAATTGAGAACATTTACATTTTTCTCACTGCCTCCTGCCAAAATATTGACTATCTGTCAGTTTGGGATTATGTTACATCAGTTGAGTAATCATCCCACCAGGAGCTATTTCTCTGTGTTTTATAGTATGGATAGTGCACTGCAGGTATGGTGGATTATGACTATTATCATAACAAAAGGAGTACAGTCTCATATTCTTACAGAAAATTGAGAAGCAGTGGAAAATCATGTCTGGCCAAGATCAAACTGGGAATCATTTTTCTAGGTATTCAATCAATCAGAATCACATGAATGGGCATTAAAAATATTTGTCTAATACAGCATCTCATCTAACATAATAGCATAAATTTTTAGTATTAACATATCCAGGGAAAAGTAAAATTTATGATGCAATGCTAATAACAAAGAAAAATGTTCAAAAATACACACAGCAGGGACTGAAACTGGATAAACAGGGAGGAAATAGGAAACAATCCAAATCATCTATAAGAGGATTGTCCCTTGTTAGAATGGTGTCTTCAAGGGTTTTAGTTCTTATACAACTTTTCGTGTTCTCTAAAGATTTCTTCAGTAACACGGTTTTCTGTAACAGGAGGGAAGCGTGCAAATGGAACAGGTAAGAAAAGTCATATCATAGGTACAATGTGATGTATTTCTTTCCTGTTTCTCCCTCCCTCTTGTTAATCTTTCTTTTTCCATGGTACTTGTGATTGAAATTAGGACCTTCAGCTCACTATGTCGGTCATCTATCACTAAGCTGTGTTTTTATCTCAGGGTTTTTCTCAGGTAAAGTGCCACAGACACCAGGTCTTCCAAGTAAAGGGGTTTTCTAGTGCTTCCCCAGGCCTGTCTCGTTACCAGAACAGCTCTGCCACCCCACACATCATCACGCTAAGGCAACTCATTAAAGATGACTAGGACATCACTCAGTGTTTTACATTCCATAAATCAAGGGCTTGATTCTTTGACTTCCTTGTCCTCAACAAACTAAGAAAAATAAACTAAAAACCATTTTGAAAGAAACAGATCACAGAGAACACAGTTGGTGGCAAGAAGGTGAGAACAGTGTCTCAGGTTCAGTTGGATTTGTATCTCCATGTGATTTGCTTCTTCTTTCCCATGCAAATAGCAACAAATGAAACTCAGAAGACAGGAAAGGAAAATGAGTAGCTACTGATGTGCCCAATTCTAACTCTTAGACAAGAGTTATGTGTACATGTATGTATGTGTGTTTAACTTTGAAAATAGCCTGGTTTAGTCCACTTCTTCACTCATATAACTTACCTGTGTAAACTGTTTATTTGAATATTATTGAACCAGGGAATATTAGTTAAGGAATATGAAATGCCAGATACTAGACCAGATTAGATTCTGAATTTTAATGGAGGCTATGTTCCCCAAAATATTGCGCACTCTAATAAACTTATCTGGGGTCAGAGAACAGAACAGTCACTAGATACAGAGGCTAGAAAATGGTGGCACACACACACCTTTAATCCTAGCATTCCAGAGGCAGAAATCCATCTGGATCTCTGTGAGTTCAAGGCCACATTGGAAACAGCCAGGCGTGGTGACTCTCGCCTTTAATCCCAAGAAGTGAGCCTTAAATCCCAGGAAGTGAGCCTTTAATCCCAGGGAGTGTTGGCAGAAAGCAGAAAGGTATATAAGGCGTGAAGACCAGAAACTAGAAGTATTTTGCTGGTTAAGATTTTAGGCTCTGAGCAGCACAGTTCAACTGAGATTCATTTGGATGAGGACTCAGAAGCTTCCAGTCTGAGGAAACAGAATCAGCTGAGGAACTGGTGAGGTGATGTAGCTGTGGCTTGTTCTGCTTCTCTGATCTTCCAGCATTCACCCCAATAACTGGCCTCAGGTTTGATTTTATTAATAAGTACCTTTAAGATTCATGCTACACTATGTGACTTCTTTAGATCTGTGTTTCCAACTTGCAAATAAAAGTGCATTTTCTCATAATCCCCAAAGCTGAGAGGAATTTTAAGACAATGGAAAAACCTAACTGGAGTTTTGGAGTAGCCAAGTGAAGTCTGTAGCCCATGGATTGTCAGCTGATTCAGGTTCTAAGTCCTGTTTTGAATCTTAATGGAAATGTTTCTAAGACATTCTGGGAATATCTGAATGTAGAAAAAATATTACCCCCCTCCCCATCTTTATGAGCTAAATATAATTAATGAGCTTCTTCACAAAGTTTTCCCAAAGCTTATAGAATTAACTTGTGCTTTCCTGGAATTCAAGTGCAGCATAAGGGAGAAGAGATGAATCTGACATACAGCAGGTAGAATTAAAAGAATTTCTTCTCTCAACCAAGGAGACAATCCTCTATTACAGAACTTTAAGATGCAAGAAATGAGATGCCTTCAAGATACTGTTAATAAGGCAGAAGACATATTCAAGGGGTATATTCCTTAAATATTGAAAAATGGGATAAAATTTGAGAAAGAAGGCCTCTTTGAGATAGGTTATAAGTAAAGCTAGATTTAGTAATATTCAGTATCCAGTCCTTCCAACGTTCCCTCTTTTCTCCCTTTCAAATCATGTCTCATTTTCCTTTCATATATATATATAAAATGCATAAATATACAAATATAATCTTCTGAGTCTGGTTATGTTTATTATGTGAATATGATTTCAGGTCTGACTATTTGGTATTGGAAAATCAGTCAGGTGGTTGATCCCTGGAAGAGACTGATCTGCCCTCTCTCAGCAGTTGCTAGTTGCCTATAGTTTTTTTATTATAGGTGGGGGCCCACGAGATTTCCCCCTTCCATGTTAGCATGTCTAATGGTATTGTACTTGTCCAGGTCCTCTTTAGCAGGTATATTGTTCAAATGTCATGGGTGGAGCTTCCCTGTAATTTCTTGGATAGACAGTCTCACAACAGATTTTTCTGGTCATTTGGCTCTCATTATTTTTCTGCTTCCTCTTCCATGATATTCCCTGAGCCTTGAATACAAGAGTTATGTTGTAGGTTAATCAGTTGGGGCTGGGCTCCCTGCCTTCTCTTGCTCTCTGCATTCTGTCCTTTTGTGGTTTTGGTAATGGCTTCTATCTACGGCAAAGGGAAGTTTCTTTGATGAGGGATGAGACCTACATTATGCTTCACTTATCTGTGAGTACAAAGAATTATGCTGGATTAGTTTAGTGACAGTACTAATTTCTTCTCTATTTTAATACAAGTTCCAACCATCACATAAGGAAAGCTTACACCTCTTGGGCAGAGCATTAACATCCCACATGGCATAGTTTCTTTGAATTTATTCATATGTGATACATATACACTTGTATGAATTATATATAATTCTAAGTAAATATACAAGATGATTCTTTATGACTTTTTCAAAGTTAGTGTTATCTTTTCCTCCTCTCACTCCTTCCCTAATAACCTTAACCTCCACAATTAAGCCCTCTAATTTTCCCATTTCATAAATGACTCCAAATATCAAAAGATTATTTGTTAGGTTGCAAATAATTTAGAGGCAAAACATGGCCTGAATAAATAGAGGCAATTTTCTAATTTTAGTTTTTTTTTTTCAAATTTATTCCTTTATCTTGGTGGGAGTAGTAGAGGTCGGAGGACAGCTTGTGGAGGGTTCTCTCTTTCCACCAAGAAGTTTTCAAAAATAGAACTCAAGTGGTCAGGTTAGGCAGAAGGCACTTTTGCCTGTCAAGCCCTTGCTTGGCCTTTCAATTCTTATCCATCACATATAGATAAAATACTTTAACCATTAGTGGAGACATTGCTGTATTGATTATAACACAGCCCATGGCTTTGCTCAGTATGTTGCCTCTTGTAAGATATTTGCTGGCTGCTGCCTTTCTACACTCTAAAACATTGGTCTCAATAGTGGTAGGTAAGAAACCACAAACCAGTTTCACTCATATATCATCTTTAGCACAGGCAAGAAAATTATTAGTTTCACATTGAGAATTTTTTTGAATCTTCATTTTGCATGTCTTGTGTCTCTAAGATTCACTCTATATTTTATCAGGCATAAAGGGTGTGGGATATGTGTGCCTTTGCTCATGCATACATGCTTCTGTGTACCTGTGTAAATGTGTATGTGTGTGTGTGTGTGTGCATGTGTTTGTGTACATGTATGTGTGCATATGTGTATGTATATATTCATGTGTGTTGAAAGGCCCTGTTGCTAAAGTTGCAGTCCAGACAGCTCTCCAAGTTCTGCATAAAGCAGAAGACTCCTTCCCCAAGCAGGATCATCCTACTCTCTGCCTGACCTTGTTTGGAAACTGTCCCTGAGCCTGAATGCCTAACTTAAGCATGACTGTTGACACAGTACCCTGCAAATGTTCTCCCCCTGCTGCTCATGTGACAATTAGGTTTCAGGCTCCCATCTGTATGTTGGGACCATGCTGCCAAATGTAAATGATGCATGATATGAACACCCATTAGGCGATGCCCCAGCTGCTGTTCCTATCCTATATATTGCCCTCACTATGGAACAAAGTTGAGCTGCCTCTCTGAAGCTGAATCCTAGAAGGCTATTCCCATCATACTCACAGCCATACAAAGCCCTCCTAGTCTAGTGGCCAACAGACCACGAAGAAGCGGGAGACCCCACATGTGTGTGTCTGTGTTCCTAACAAGGTCAGTGGTTAAGGACTAAAGAACAGTTTTGACACAACGTATTTCTCCTGAAAAGGCCTGGGTAAAGATGTTGAGTTTTAACTCAATAGCAGAGCTTTGTAACTTAACCTTTGCATAATTTCAAAAAGTATGAATGAATTGAGCTTTGCTCATGACCTGATGTAACCAGTTTTTTTCTTTAAGAGGAAGATAGAACAGCATTTGTTGCACTGAACAGATAAACATGATCAATAACAATATGTAAACACAAGTATAATAGTGAAAACACCAGCATTTTTTGTGGTGATAATTAGAACTCATTCTCTGGAATATATGTAATCTCTTCAAATCAAACAATAAGTCTGAAAGGAATTATTAAACAGATAGAGACAAAGTAGGCAGGAATGAAAAGAAAAATATAGCATGTTTATGTGCTAGTTTAGTTACTAATATGTTTTGTTTCCTGAAGCAGTGTTGACCTACCTTTCATCAATGAAGAAAAGTCATAATTTTTGCTATTGTGATATAAAGCACATGATGTGATTATGTTTTTGTCTGCTTTGTCTTATTGTCATAGGGATTCATGTTAGAATAACATAATAGTTTCTAAAAACTAAAATTAAACTCTCAAGGAATTTTCAAATAAAATAATTTTACATCATTAAAATATTTAATGGCTCTCAAACAACCATAAGCAAAGGTTTTGCTGGCCCAGTTGGTTTTTTTTTTTTTTTGAAAAGAAAGAATCAGTTTTTGGTATGTTTATGCAATAAAATATAAACATGTAATTAAATACTCCTAGAGAAAGTACACATATAACTTAAGAATATTTAAGGAAAGAGAAAATTAAGCAGAAAAAAACTGACAAAAATAAACAAGATTTCTCAAGGTTTTTTTTTATTATTATTTATTCTTTGCCCTTTGGGGGCCCACCACCCAGCTCCCAAATAAAAACACCAAGACTTATTCTTCCTTATGAATGCCTGGCCTTAGCTTGGCTTGTTTCTAGCCAATTTTTCTTAAATTATCCCACCTACCTTTTGCCTTTGGGATTTTATCTTTCTCTATTCTATATTACTTTTTTCCCCTTCTTACTCTGTTGCTGGTTATGTGGCTGGGTGGCTGGCCCCCTCGTGTCTTCCTCTCCTTCTCCTTCTCTTGTTGCTCCTCTTCCCTTTTTCTTCTATTTATTCTCTTTTGCCTGTCAGCCATGCCTATTCCTCTCCTGCCTAATTATATGCCATTCAGCTCTTTATTAGACCAATTATGTGCTTTAGACAGGCAAAGTAACACAGCTTCATAGAATTAAATGCGACATAGAAGAACGCAACACATTTTTGTATCATTAAATAAATGTTCCACAGCATAAACAAATGTAACACATCTTCAACTAATATTTCATAACATTCCTGTGTTTTTAAATATAGTAATATAGTCTATGGAAACAATGGTAGTAATATAGTCCATTAGGAACAGATAGACTAGCAAATGTCCACCTATATTGATAGCACCAGGGCCAAAAGGAGCCCTTCCATGTCAGCTCTGAATTTTCAAGAGAATTTGAGCTGTATATTTCTGAACCAAAGACACTAAGCAGGAGGGAAATGCCAGTAGTTCATTCCAATCAGTGGCTCATTTGGATGTAGTTAAAAATTACTCAACAGCCGGGCGGTGGTGGCGCACGCCTTTAATCCCAGCACTCGGGAGGCAGAGCCAGGCGGATCTCTGTGAGTTCGAGGCCAGCCTGGACTACCAAGTGAGTTCCAGGAAAGGTGCAAAGCTACACAGAGAAACCCTGTCTCGAAAAACTAAAAAAAAAAAAAAAATTACTCAGCATGGGGGGGTCTAAATAATCTATTCCCAGATTTTATAGTGGAATATGCAGTGTGAGGGGAAGAGAATTGTCCAAAACTCATCAACGAGAATATTAGGATTGGTAAAGCTCAATTACACCTCAAGGGGCCAAGGATAAAAGCACATTTGCAATATGAAATATATTTTCTCCCCCTTATCCTGTCTTCCATGTCTAATAAAGAGGGTCTGCTTAAAGATGCCTGATAAAGTTTATAATTTAATGAGCGCAAACCAACCTGTCTTGATAATGACTTCCCCAAATTATGTTCCTCTAAAACAGCTGTGTCATTATGATAACTTAAGTCGGATCCAGGAGACATAAGCTTTTTGTCTTTTGACAGGACCCTATCTGTGTGCATCAGCCTTTTTGTTACTATGCTTTCAGTTCTAACTGTAGAAGTACCACAATCTACGTTATTAAGACAAAAATTACTCCTATACATAATGAGCACATGAGATCACATCCAAGTAACTGCACAAAACTACTTTTCTACTTCAAATTTTATTGCATCTCAGAAGCAAGTCATGAAGTCAAGATGTGCAGAACATTATGTAGCTTGAGTTTTATCCTCGTCAGCCTGACATAAATCCATGAAAACCAAGCTGCAATCAACTTTAACTAATGAAGTGGCACTAACTCACTCAATCTGTCACAACTCCTGACAGATGACAGTCAGTTTTACTCTGTCATTTGCAAAATGTAGGAGAGTAACAAACAGAACTGATAGTAAATCCCTTCTTGGTGTCCTTTTTAGTCATCTTTTCCCTCAGCAGTCAGGCACTTTCCAGAATGCACAAATACATCAGCACCAGAACCTACCGTTCCTGACGTAGACAGATTGTTTAGCGTTTTTCATGAAGTACATATTAATTTGAAAATATTACTCCTGTTGCTTCCTAAGCACTTCTGTGTCACTCACTACACAGGGGTCTTTGAACTTTTATTTCCTTAAATATTGGCTCATCATTATCTATCATGAGCACAATACCTCTATTACTGTAATGTTGTTGTTAAACAATAAACTATTTTAAATTAAAATTAAATTATACCTACATAGTAAATTGCTTATTAATACAGTTAGCTAAATTATCTTTTTCTGCAAAGAAAACAAATGTATTGCTCTTAACTGCCTCCACCATAAATAAAAGAAAATAAAATATCCCTTTACATCATTTTGTGACAAAAGATTAATGATGCCTTGTTTTGGATTCCCAGAATCCATGTTCTACCAAGGAAACTGCCTCTTAAACACCTAATCAGCTAGTATGTTCTATTAAGGAGTTCTGATTTGCTACCCCTTCCATGGCAAAACAATCAGTGCCACTTATTAGACACTCTAATAGCCACCTTCTCTAACCCCTCTCACTACCCCACTGTCCTTGTCTGAAAGAGTCCAAAGACTTAACCTCAGGTCTAAGCCATACAGCCTCTGGGGAGACACATGCAACCTTTTCTCACCCACTCCAACCACCTCATCTGCTGAAGTAACAGAGAAGACTCCAACATTGTCAAAATCTCATTCTAAATAATTGTAAAACACCCACAAGTAAGGAATTCAACAGAAGTGATACTTAACAGAAGTAAAACATTTCAAATGGAAACGTTGTTTAAAAAATTATAGATACACTAAATTCATGTACAGATGTTTGGAAGATTACAACATATTTGTGAATATCATACACAGATTGTTAGTTATTTGCGCTGTTACCCTGCAAGAAAACGTCACGGAACACGACAGAATCAGCTAATAGAGTTTATTGGAGGACAGGGATAGTGAGTGCCCGTACGGGGAGACACATGTGTATAGAAGGAGAGAAAGAGAAAGAGAGAGAGAGATGGGGAACATGGCGCCAGCTTTTAAAGGCAGGGCATGCAAGGTAGACGTAGATGACGTAGGCACGCTGCGCGCTTGCGTGGCTACGTGACGTCATGGATCCTGGTCACGCGAGACGCCTTGACCCAGAAATGGCTATCTTGACCTGGAACTGGCTAAGCGAAAGTGTCCGCCGGGCATATGCAAACACGCCCAACCTTGGGGCATGTTGTGAACCCTTCACAGATAAACATTAAAATTAAGTGGGTACTTATTTGTGCATATGGCTCCAGACATAACAGACATAAACCCTCCATTTTATATGCAGCTATTCCCAGGTTACATGAAATTGTAGCTAAAAAATATTATATACAAAACTATTCTTAAGATAACGTTCATCTCAAAATAGTCAATGTCACGATTCTGTGACTATTCCAGGGTCACTAAATCTTGACAATCAAATTTAGTATTTTATTTGATTTGGTTGTCTGTCTGAGGATTCTAGCAGTAAATATGTGACATATTCATATATACCCTCTGGAAAATGCTTGATGAAACATGGTTCCACAGTTGGCAAGTGTCAGTGAGGGCAAAAGATAAAGGTGGTCTCATGAGTGATCCCCCAGCTGCAAAGCTCCATCATCCAAAGGAGATGGCATGCCCTGGGCTTGGTTTATCATTTTGTTGTCAACCTTTAAATCCTTTCTAAAGTAAAGGTTACATGTTTCTCTTCACCCTCGTGGGACCACACAAATAACTGAGTATTGTTGGTGGTTTTTGCTCTTTTATGGGGCCTACCACCCAGCTCCCAAATAAATCACACATGGAGGCTTATTCTTCATCATAAATGCCCGGCCTTAGCTTGGATTGTTTCTTGCCAGCTTTCCTTAACTTTAAACTATCCTATTTACCTTTTGCCTCTGGGGTTTTTACTTTTCTTACTTCTGTAATCTTATTTTCACTCTTATTCCATGGCTGGCTAGGTGGCTGGGTGGCTGGACCCTTCTTTTCTCACTGCTTCTTTTTTGCTCTGTGGTGTTATATTGTGTACCCCAATATATTGTGTACCCTAATAAACTAATCTGGGGTATGAAAGGACAGAGACAGCCACTAGATTAGACCTAGAGGCCAGACAGTGTTAGCACACACCTTTAAGCCTATCACTCGGGAGGCAGAGATCCATTTGGATCTCTGTGAGTTCAAGGCCACACTCGGAACAGAGCCAGGCTTGGTGGTACACACCTTTAATCTCAGCCTTTGAGATCTCATGTCTTTGCTTGGGAAGGATACACGTCTTTAATCCCAGGAAATGATGGCAGGAAGCAGAAAGTTATATAAGGCATGAGGACCAGGAACTAGAGGCCTTTATGCAGTTCAGCTGAGATCCATTCCAGCGAGGACTCAAGGCTTTCAGTCTCAGGAAACAAGATCAGCTGAGGAGTTGGTGAGGTGAGATTGGCTGTGGCTTGTTCTGTCTCTCTGATCTTTCAGCATTCACCCCAATAACTGGCTCCATTTTTTTTAATTACTAAGACGGTTTAGCAACTTGTGTTACATTGCTCTTTCTTTTTTTCCTCCCAGATTTCTCCTTCTATATATTCTCTCTGCTTGGTAGCCCTGCCTATCCTTTCTCCTGCTTTGCTATTGGCTGTTCAGCTCTTTATTAGCCCATAAGGTGTTTTAGACAGGCAAAGTAACACCTTTACTTTTTAAACAAATGCAACATGAAAGAATGCAACACATCTTTATATTATTAAACAAATGTTCCACAGCAAAAAATGTAACACATCTTAAAATACTATTCTACAATATTTCCCCCTTTTTGTCTAAATAAAAAGAAAAGTTTTAACTTTAACATCCAGATCTCAGGTCTTAAGGACTCCCCCTCG
>CABHPP010149634.1:0-24596 GCA_902168425.1 Peromyscus attwateri
CTAGGCAAAGGCATTGTTAGAGATAACCAATGCCCGTGGGAGTCTAGGCTTGAGAAAGGTGGGAAGGGCATGCCCAGGTCGGTTCCTTACAGCACTGGACCCATGTGTGTTAAGCGAGTGCCCCATCAGAGCTGTGACCCCAACAGGAATAGTCAGGTTGTTATGAACCCTACGAGAGAGTGAGCTGACTTAGACTGAGGGCCTGCGGGTGAGAGGACTGAGGAAAGGAGTGGCTGCTGTGTTCCAGGCGAAAGGGACAGGGGATGGGGAGGAGTTGGGGGAAGACCAGGCATGGGCAGTAGCCTGCACAGGGGTGCCTGCTGAAGGAATGTATGAGAAGGTTCTGATCACTAGCTATGAGAAGACCTCTGTGTGCCGCTGACGGATGAAGGAGAGGGCCAGAGGTGGCTGGAGACCCGACAACGTGGTGCCTTGAGACCGAGTGCACTTGGGTTTTATTCAGCTAACTGCTGTGGGGTAGGGAGGCCTGTGGGAAGGGAGAGGCCATGACCCTGGAGATACAGAACCTCGGTTCCAAAGGAATTGGTTTGGGAGGGGACATGGTGAGGTGGTTGAGATGAGGCTTGTGGGACCCTGGTGAGAAGTCTTGGTTCCTGAGACAGAGATCCCCCGGGATCCTGAGCTCCTGTCCACTCCGGGACTGGGCGGTCCAATGTCTGGCTGTGCAGCCAGGTCTCTGCAGTCCTTTCCCAGCCCGGCTCCCTCCCACCATGCTTGTCAGTTTGGTTATCGGCTGCTGTGAGAAAACACCAAGACTAAAAGCGCCTAGGAGAGGCAAGGGTTGATTTCATCTTACATTTCCACCTCACAGTTATGGAGAGAAGTCAGGAACTCAAGCAGGAATCTGGAGGCAGGGACTGAAGCAAAGACCATGAAGACCCCTGCTCACTGACTCACCCCCTCGGCTCAAGGTCAGCTGCCTTTCTTGTATCTCCTAGGACCATCTGCACAGGGTGGCCCCACCCACAGCGGGCCAGACTCTTCCACATCAATCATTCATCAAGAAAAGGGCCTTGAAAGAGAGGTGGCTCAGTGGTTAAGAGCACTGACTCATGTTCCAGAGGACCTAGGTTCAATTCCCAGTGTTTGATCACGCCAAGATAAAACAATAAAAATAAATAAAAGGAAGAAGAAAATGACCTTGAAGACATGCCCACAGGCTAATCTGATGGAGGCATCCTCTCAATGAAGGTCCCTTCTTCCCAGATGACTCCAGCTGTATCAAGTTGACAAACAAAACAAAACTAGGAACACAGTACTCAAGGCCAGAGCACTTTGACCGACTTTCTCTCTGTGGTCATTAAAAACAAAACAAAACAAAACAGCACATAGTAGGCATGTAGTGACTGACTGCCTCGGAGCTCTCGGGCGAGGGCCAGGCAGAGCACTGCTCTTTTCTTTCTGTAACTGACACCACCTCTCTGCCGAACTAGCCTCACTCAGGACCTGCCTTCCCCCAGGGGAGTGAAGCAAGGCTTCAGCCACCTGCCCGCTCTGTCCTGTGTGCTGGCCACTTGCAGGCCTCAGATGCCGGCTTCTTCTGGAGTTGGTTGCCTGCTGCCCCCCCCCCCCCCCCGTGCTGTGCCCACTTAGCTTCCCAGTCCTCCAGTAGTTTCTTCACCTGCCCTGTAGTTGATCTAACCTGGCAGTTGGCTGGCATCTGCCCCAGAAACTCTCCTCCTCATGTCCCTCTTCCCCCCCCCCCATCACACTGTACCTGCTTCCATCCCTTTGAGAGGCTCTGCCCCAGGCTGAGAGCTCCCCCACTCCCTCTGAAGTCTCAATCTTCTCAGGCCGTCTGCCGCTCAGGGACCCGGCTTCTCACCCTGTCCCCCAGGCTTCCGTCATCCTCTTCCAGAGCTGGGGTGGGGGAAAGCAGGCCTGTGAGTCACTTACTTCCTGGTGTGCCCATGCTGCTGGCTGCCGGCCTGATTGCCGAGCTGCAGGCAACAGCCCAGGTCGCTGTCACCTTGTCCTCACTCTGTCTGGGCCAGAGCCAGCTGCTTCCAAGCTGGGCCAGCCTTGGGGATGAGGGCGATGACAGGCAAGGAGAGGTTCTAGGGGTACCGTTTCATGCTCTGTAACCCCTGGCCTATCTGAGGCTCTTTGCTGGAAGGTAGGCTGTTCTCCTCACTCTCTCTGGTACTGAGCCCCCTGTGGCTGTCTGCAGCTTGCTCAAGGCTTTCTGTTGAGGCTGGCCTGGCCCTCTTCTGCTGTGACTGCTAGCTGTCTGTAGACCACTGGGCATGCCCAGATACCCATCAGTGGGGAGGTGACAGAGCAGGGCCCCTTTGCCAGCATTCTATACCCTAGGCTCAGATTGACTCATGCTCAACAGACAAGTCATACCCATCTTCAAAGCCGTCTCTTTTGGGGGGCTGACTCATCTGTCTGGACAAGATTCATCTGCCCAGCCTTGTGAGTACTGAGACCTTCCTCCAGCTTTGTTGGGGGGCAGTGTGCTTCCTGTATTACTGGTGGCATAAGGGAAGGAGGCAGTACCTGCAGGGAGCATCTCGGCATCCCGCAAATGCCAACCAAGGCCCTTGGATGTGTGCGGCCCCATACCTCCTCGCCTTGGGGAAGCTGGACCAGTGTACTCGGGCCACAGGGCCAGAGAGCTCCTAAGAATGCTGCTCTTTCCTGCTGTGTCAATCATGAAGAGATCGGTCTGGAGGAGGCACACAGTGACTGCTGGCAGGCCAGGAGACCTAGTCTTTCCGTCGGTCTATATTGGTGGAGTCATTGTGTGGCGCAGTCTGTCTGCCTTGTGGAGCCAGTGTGTGGTACACGTGGTCTGTGTCCCTGGGTTGAGTCTTGCGAGTTAGTACTGCAACTGTCCATTTAGTCTGTCTGCCCACTCTCCAGGGCCTTTGAACAGAGCCCAGAGAGCTCAGACTCTCTAGCTTCAACAGCGTTCTTGGCGACCAGGCTCTGCCCAGGCCCAGCCTTCCTTTCAGACCCCAGCCTGACGTGCCAGTTGTCTTTGTCTCCCAGGGCTTAGGTGGTTAATCCCAGTGGGCAGTGCAGTCTGTCTACACTGTTGGAAACCAGTATGTGAAGCAGGTAGTCTTTTCTGCACAGGTTGAGCCAGTATGCTTGGCGGGGACTCTGTCTACACTTGTTGAGTTCCCAGTTCATGGTACACCACCTGTTTACACTGGGGGAACCCAGCTCACTATGAAATCTGTCTGTACCACTGGCCAATGGGTACATCATTGGAGTCATTCAAAACTGTTTGAGTCAGTGTTCAAAGCAGGCACTGGCTACCTTGGTGGAGTTCAACATGTGATCCAGGCAGAATGCCACACTGCTTGAGACAGTGGGGGACATGGTCAGCCTCAGGCTTGCTGGGGCCAGTGTTCTGGGTTTCTCTGGAAACCTCTGCCCATTCCCGAGTGGCTCTCTTCCTTCCAAGTATACCTCCCTACCTTTCCTCCAGCAAATACCTGGGTTCAATGTGAGTCCCGTTCCCTAGGGACGGTTCCCATGCCTGTAAATCCTTTCAGCAGAGGCTGCCTGCTGTCCATGGTCAGTGCTACCTCTGCCATCCTTCATGGCAGCCACTCACACGTCTTTATCCCTGGAAACTCAGTTAGCGTGGGTTACTGCCTTGGTGTTCATAGTAAATTGAGTTTCTCCTGCTTGGGTCCCTCTTGCTGTTTTCTGCTTAGATTTGGAGTCTCGTGAGGATTGGCTTCATCTGCAAATCTAATTTCATGACCGTTCATCCCGTGAAAGCACACTTTATACCTATTATTTAACTCTTCTCCATTTCCTTTTCCATGAATTAAAATGTCAACAGACAACCATGACAACCCCATACACCCCTCACTCCACCCTAGGGGGCTACCTCTGGGTTGTAACTGAAGCTGGTACGCAGAATCAATCTGGTTCGAATCTTAGCTTCGCCCCTTAGTCATTGTGTGGGCTAGGGACTTGGTGTCTTCATCTGTAAAATGAGAATAATGATGGACTCCACCTCCTAGAGGTAAGTCTAGCAGCTTTTGGCAAAGTGACAGCTGCTGCTGTTTCTTGTCCTTTGTGTTTGGTCTCTTAGCCTAACATATTGGTCAGGGATCTAAACTGATAATGTGAAGAAGATTTGGGGCGGGGCATGCAGCACCTCTGCCAGTATCCCTCAAGTCTTTATTTTAAAGGAATTGTGTGTGTGTGTGTGTGTGTGTGTGTGTGTGTGTGTGTGTGTGTGTGTAAATGTACCATGTGTGTGCAGATGCCCAAGGAAACCAGAAGAGCATCCGATTCCCTGGAGCTGCTGTTACGGGCCATTGCGAGCTGCCTGTGTGGGTGCTGGGAACCGAACCTGGGTCCTCTGGAAGGGCCCCAAGCACTCTCAACTGCTGAGCCATCTCTCCATCCCCAAATCTTTTTAAAATGGTTTCCCAATGATACAGTGATGTGTTTCACACGTGCATTTTAAAGCCTTTTATTCCAGTTACAGCAAGCATACACAAAAGTGAGTGGGTCATTTGCGAGCTATGTAGCAACTGTCTGAGGGCTGCTCAGGCCCGTGTTCCCAGCACCGGAGCAGGAATCAGTATACGGCTAACATACACCTCAGAGCTTCCCTTTGACCTACTCCAGTCACTCCCCTTCACCACATGTAACTGATGGCATAGTCTGTTTTCCTTAATCTTAAACTTGATAGATGTGGAATAAAAGCCTATGTACATGTGTGACTGGGTCAGTATCGTGTTTAAGAGATTCATCTGTGGTGTGTGTCTTCGCTGTTTTTCCGTTCTGATTATTCTCTAGGGCTCCCACTGCGGTTTGCACGAGTGTCCACCAGAGGCCCATGTTTGGAAGGCTTTGTTCTTAAGGTGGTACTAATTGGGAAGTATTGCAAACCATTAAGAGATGGGGTGTTTTGGGAGATCTTTAGGTTACCATTCAGGGCATACCCAAAAAGAGATTGTGGAATCATACTGGTCATCTCTTTCTTGCTGCTTCGTGGCTCCATGACGTGCCCTGTCACTGTCATTGGCACCCTCACCAGAACCCCAAAGCATTTGGGGCCACCTGATCATGTATTGGAAACTCTAGGATCAAGAGCTAAAACTCCGTTTTCTTTTTACAAAGCCTCATCTGTTTTGTTGTGGCAGCAAGGAGCTGATTGCTACCATTCCACTGTGTGGATATACTCTGATTTACTTACCCATTCTCCTGTTGATTGACATTTAGGTTGTTCAGAGTTTTTGACTATTACAAACCATATTGTACATGTTTTTGCATGTGTTTCTTGGGTACATAGAAACATTTCTGAGAAGCTTGGACTTAAGAGTCTCTAGGTTAGGGGAATGCATCTTTTATGGGAACTGCAGGCAGGTTTCTAAAGTGGTCATTCACCCAGGCATGGAGGTGCACACCTGTAAATCCCTGCACTTGGGAAGCTAAGGCCAGAGGATAATGAACTCAAGACCAGCCCAAACTTCCTAGCGAGACCCTGTGCGCGCGCGTGCGTGCGTGCGTGTGTGTGTGTGTGTGTGTGTGTGTGTGTGTGTGTGTGTGATTGTACCACCTTATTCTCCTCAAGAGCTATGTGTAAGGGTTCTGGTCACTCCAAATCCTTTCCAACACTGTGTGTGGTTGGCTTTTGTCATTTTAGCTATCCTGTGACTACGTAAAGCTATCACACTGTGCTCTTAATTTGATTTCTCAGATGACTAATAGAGTTTCTTTTTTGCCCAGGATATTTTGAAACTGAAAACATTCTTCAACAAATCTTAAAATTCACTTCCACCCCCAGATGATAAGATTCTTAAATGTCTGTATAGGTGCATATGATTCCTTTCCGGGGAAGTTTGAATCTGCTCTTCTAGAAGGCGGAGATGGAGTAGTCTAGAGTTTCTGTGTGAGAGTGGGAACTACAACAGACACCATGAACTCTGAGTCTGCCCTGTGGAACTCATGTTCACTGCTGTGTTTCAGTGTCCAAGACCACCCTAGCACAAAGTAAGACCCCTTGGCAGTCCAATGAATGAAGACCCACATAATGAAGAGCTGCCCATTGGTCTTCCTAGCCCCTCCTACCTACCTGACTCAACAGGAATTTGGTAGTATAGTGAGCTGCCCTGCTAAGGACTCCAGAAGTTGGGTCATTTGTCTGTAGAAGATATCTTGTGCTACAATGGAGCAGCAGACATGCTTACCCAGTGCTATAAGCAACGACCATTAAAGAGTATCATCCCTTAGCTGGACCTGGTGCACGGTCCTGTAATCCCAGCTATTCCAGAAGCTGAGGCAGGAGGATCACAAGTTCATGGCCTACTTGAGCTACAGAGTGAGTTCAAAGCCAGCTTGGGGAACTTAATTTGACCCTGTCTCAAAAAAAAAAGTCTGGGACTATAGCCCAGTAGTGCAAGCAGGAGGTAATTTCCCTTGCCTAGAATCCAGCACTGAGGGGCTCCATGGTAGAGCAATTGCCTAGCATGTGTTAGGTTCCATTCCTTAGGTGCCTTCATCTCCATCCTCAATTGGCGTACTATCTGTTGGGTCCCCATGCCCCGTCAAAGGATGTTCCCTGTGTGTGTTATGGGCTCCTCGGCTTTCAGCACTAGCTTTCCGTAGCTGACATGCTTTCCGTAGCTGGCATGCTTTCCAGTCGAGTGGAAGCAGAAGCTTGTGTCTAATAAAGCACCTCAATGGATGCTGCCACCGCTTGACCATAACAATGCCTTCTGCCTTTGGCTGCATCTGGTCCACTTCCTTCCAGTCTGACGGAAGTCTTTGGAAAGCAGTGTGGTTGGGCGATGAGAGCCCTGGGTCAGAGTCCTTGGAATGAACATGCTGTCCTTTGTGTTCCTGTTATTCTCAGGGAAGTAAGTAGACATACAGCTCGGGTGCAGCTGACACAGGGATGGGGTGTCTAAGGTCTGACAGAGTGGGAAAAGGATTCTAGCTGGGGCAGCTGGGCTGACCCTCCAGACAGACAGACCACACCTCCCCGATGAATTGGTGTGAGCCCACCCCCGAGTATCAGCAACAAGAAGTCCACAGGACAGAGACACTGGGTGCCCAAGAGACGCAAATACATAAGATTCATTAGAGCATTCTAGAAGGTTTTCTGGAAGAAGCCAACTTGAGATTCCTTATCTCCAAGGCAAAGAGGTAAGAACTCTCCATCTTGGTATTGGGAGAAATTCTCTCCAAGGTTTGGGATCACCGGGCACACATTCTGTGTGAGCCAAATACAAGTCGCTTTAAAACAGGACAGCAGATGACTCCGTGACACACACATTGTTTATGTGATGTGTAGGCGGGTGTGAAGATGGAAGAGCTAAAAGTGGTCTGGGAAAACAACACTTTTTTTTCTTTGGTAGGAAGGCAGATTAGGGAGGTTTATGGTCTTCTGTGATAACTAATATGAAAGGTTTATCAACACTTAAAAAAAAAGCCTGACGTTTTTTGCGAAATTGATTTGAAGACTTGGCAGATTTGAGGAATCATTCAGTAACATTTTTACGGGTCGATGCTAATTTGATTCTGCCGACCAGCGCGACGCGCCAATTTACTGCCAGACCAGCATTAAGCACGGACCTTCCGTGCGAGTTTTATAGGCGGACAGCTCATAAAGATGTGTGCTTGACAAGTATTCTGCCTCTCTTAGGATGTAGAGTATGAAGTGTTTATCAAAAACCACCTAAATCGACCCTGCTTTGGACTCGTAAACAACCTGGGGACTTCAGTCTCATACTTCATTCAGTATTTCATGTCTCATCACTCCAGATCCTGGTATGTGTGTGCCGGGATCCTTTGTCTCCAAAAGCCACCTCCAGACACATGACAAATTCCGGGGGAGGGGGATCGGATCTTTTGAAGGATGGCTTTGGAAACAGTCTCCTGCACATAACCACCCATGACCATGCATTCGCTCAGGGCCCTCAGCACAGCCTCTCTGGGAGGGCTGAAATGTCCCCCTCTTAAACAGCTCCCATCTCCAAGGGTTCCTGGGGAGCAATCAAAGGTTACCAGGTGTGGTGGCACAAGCCTGCAATCCTATCATTTGAGAGGCTGAGACAGGAGGATTGCTAGTCTGATGCCCACCTGGGCCACCTTGTGAGACACTGTTTTTTAAAGAAGAAGGGGAAGGGGAAGGGGAAGGGGAGGAAGAAGAGGAGGATGAGGAGGAGAAGAAGAAAGGGAGAAAGGAGCGAGAGCGCAGAGTCTGCACCTGAAATAAACCTTTGGCCCTAAGGACATTCATTTTTGCTTTCATTTTTATTCCCTGGGCTTCCCTGTGATGGATTATGGGTGCTGCTCTCTCTCTCTTTGCCTAAGTACAGCTGTTTGAGCCTCACCACAGAAGCTCTCCGAAGCTTTGTTCAGCACACCAGAAAGTGTTTAACAAAAAAAAAAATGATCAAAACTGCCCTTCTTTAATCTCAGACTCCAGAGACAGAGGCAGGTGGATCTCTGTGAGTTTTTGGCCAGCCTGGTCTACATAGCAAGTTCCAGGCCAGTCAAAGATACATTGAGAGACCTTATCTTACCAAAACCCTCAACCGATCAACAAAAACAAAACAACAGACCCGTATTTTACTGGTGAAAACCACTGTTAATATTTCCCACAAAGAGGATGTGGCTGTGCACACTTACTCTTTCTCCCCCCTTCTGGAGTGTCTGCCCCAACCAGTGTTAATTGCCCTTAGCTTAAATGAAGAAGATTGCAGGAGGAGGGTGGGGAGCGGATGGACCTCCATCAGCGCAAAGCCTCCTGGGCCTCTGGCAGAGGAAATCTGATCTTGGGCAAATGTCAAGGTGTCTTTTTGAAATCTGTGTTACAGTATCAGCTCATTGTGGGCATAAGGCTTCATCTGGATTTCATAAATATTGTATGGGACTCCATCACTGCCACCTTGGTAGCCTAAGAACACAACAGCAACCGCCCCCCCTTTCTACATGCACACACACACACACACACACACACACACACACACACACAGAGAGAGAGAGAGAGAGAGAGAGAGAGAGAGAGAGAGAGAGAGAGAGAGAGAGAGAGAGCGCTCCCCATCGCCATTGTAATCTATTGCTGAGTTGTCATGAAAAGCCAATTGGTGATATTTCAGTCACAACGTCGCTGTAACAAATTCCATTCAAATTCCTCGGGAAGAGAGTTAAGGCTTCATCCTGCTGCTGGGAGAATGACACGCTAAATGTAGCTTCCTGGGGCCCTGGCAGACATCCAGGCTTTGTAATTTATACTTCTCCTTCCTGGCTCTCCAAGTGACCTTGGAACCTCTGTGCTGCTAGATTTCTTAGGTTCACAGGGTGCTTTCCATCCCCCTGAGTGAGCCCTTCCAGGCCCACCCATCCTGTGGGAGTTTAGAGAAGGGATGACTAGACACCCCCCAAGCACGTGGCGTGACGGGAAGATTGTTTGTTGATGCTGACCTTTCGGCGAAAATTGATGTCAGCTGTGCAACAGTCAAACACCGTGCTGAAAGGTGGCTTGTGGGTGACAGGAGTCTCTCTCCTAGCCTCAGCCGCCAGCGGCAGGTAATCCTGGAAGAACAAGGCGCGGGGGAAGGGGGGACTGGCAGCAGTGTGCAGTTACTCTCCTCAGCTATTTTTGGTTGAGGAATAAACAAAGTGACCCCAAACTGCTGCCAGTACAGAATCTAGCATGGGAGTGGCGTGTAAGAAAGATTAATGTACAATTAAAACCCGTGTATGGGTAAATTACAGGGTGACAGCTATCTAATGCAAACACTGCATCCGTGTAATTAAGAGGAGTTACAGGCTTCCCAGGATCCGTTAGCTGAAGGAAGTGCTGGGGGCTGTCTGTGTGTGCAGGGGTGGAGACTCATCCCCAGCGGGCCTGCGTGGGGGCCATGTGGAGGCAGCAGGTGGGGGCAGTCTGGGGTACATAAGGAATTAGCCTGCCCCTCTGGTCTCCAAGCACATCTAGCTTTCTCCAAACTGCTCTGACCTCTGTCTCCCTCCTCACCTTTGCCTCCAAGGCAGTGAGAACCCTTGAATATCTTTTTTTAAACTGTTTTTAATTTCTCCTGCTTTGTCAGCTTTTTAAGAGATATGTTACATTATGTGGAAATTGGATGCTAACAAGATTTGTATGAATAAATTAGACTCTTAACTTTTTATGTTATTACAAAATTGAAATGGACTCTAATGACAGTCAGAATTAATGTTCTGTTTCAAATAAATGCTGGGGATGTGACTGCGTTGGCAGTGCGGTCCTCCATAGCCCTTCCTAGGTGGCCTTGCCTGAGCAGTCACCTCTAGCCTCCTCCCAGAGGGGTGGCCCTCTTGCGGTTCCCCATGGAATCCCCGCCCATGCATGGGTTGGGAACATGTTATGTTCTGTTTAGATCTTTGGGTCCAGGCCCTCGAGGGGCTGCTGCGAATAGCTGCTGCTGAGGCTCCCAGTGGCATCTGTAGGGAGAATTGCCCTGGACCTCGGGTCATACCCTCACCTCTAGATGCCCTCTATTAGGATGACGCTTCCAGCCACCAGCTGCAAGGTCTTGAATGGGCTCTCTTCTGTCCAGAGCCCTCTCCTCAAGGCCCTCACTTGTCTTTGGTCTATATCCCAAAGTTTCCAGGGAACCTAACCTCGACCCCGGGAATATTGAGGTTTCTCTTTCCCTGGGTCCTCCTTGGCTGAGGTCAGCATCCTCAAGGACCTATCAGTGACTTTGGTATCGCTGTGATGAGCTTCCTGACATTGACAAATGGAAAGCGGAAGGAAATATTGTCTCATGACTCAGTGGAGTCAGTCCATGCTCAACTGACCCCGTGAGTTAGGCAGAGCACTGTCACAGTGGTGAGGACACTTCACGGAGGACAGGAAGGGGCCAGGGCAAGATATAGCCCCTAAGTATATATTCTAGGGGTCCTGGGAGATGGCTTAATGGCTGAAGTGCTTGTCTTCAAGCCCGAGGACCTGAGTTCAAATCCCTGGTATCCGGGTAAAAGAGCTGATCTATGACCCCAGTGTAGGTAGGGGATAGGAAACAGGTAGGCCACAGGGGCTTGCTGTGAGCCAGTCTAACTGGTCTGGTTGTGTCTCTAGGTTAAGCCAGAGATCTTGGCTCAAAAAAATAGAGAGATGGGGAAATGTCTTAGTGGATAAAACACCTACACTATAAGTGTGAGGACTGGAATTCGGATCCCAGAACCTCCGTAAAAGACAGACAGACACAGTGGCCACCTGTGATCCCAGCACCCATGAGGTAGAGACAGAGGATCCATGGGGCAAGCTGGCTAGTGAGACTGGCCCAAATCTGTGAGCCCAGTGTTCAGTGAGAGACTCTGCACCAATATCTAAGGTAAGGTACAGAGCAATTGAGAAAGACCAGATGTTGACTCTAGACCACCTCACATATGTACACACATATGAGCCCCGAAACATGCACACACACACACACACACACACACACACACACACACACACACACACACCAACTTAAAGTGGTGTAGTGGTTTGAGTGGGAAATGCCCCCTATAGTATTGGGCATTTGAACACATGGTCCTCAGTTGGTGATGCTGTTTGGGAAGGTTAAGGATGTGTGGCCTCACTGGAGGACATACATTGCTGGAGGCAGGATTTGAGAGCAGAAACCCTCACCTACTTCCAGTTTGCTCCCTCTGCTTCCTGCTGTTGGTTGAAGATGTGAACTCTCAGCTTCCTGCTTCTGCAGCCATGCTGGTTGATTTCAGTCATGAGTCCTCACCGTGATGGACTCTTATCCCTCTAGACTCATGAGCCAAAATAAACTCTTTCTTCTACAAGTTGCTTGTGGTCCTGGAGTTTTATCATAGAAACAGGAAAGTAGCTAAAATGGGTGATGAGCAATAAAACAAGACACTCAGTGTCAACTTCGGGCCTCCATCCACACATATGCACACACTCTTACACACACACACACACACACACACACACACACACACACACACAATACACTCCAGTGACCTGCTTCCCACAACTGCATACTACCTTCTCCCTGTCTTCACCTCTCAATAATGCCATCCTATTATAAACCCAATATGAGACTACTCATTGATTAGGTCAGCACCCCCATTATCTCAGTGTCTCTGAAAATGCTGTTGCAGACAACTCCAAAATGGGCTTTGCTAATTGACTAGGAGTTTCTTAACGTGGTCGAGTCAACTATTAAGATTAACTATCGGTCCAGGATCTTTCTTTCTGCTCTGGGTCCCCTCTTCAGCTGAGTTCTGGAGTTAGGGTACTGGACAGTATTTGAGAAGTGGCAGGGCTGCAGAGCTCCCACATGTCTTAAGTGGCCGTAACACAGACTGAGAAAGCAGACGGACGACAGAGTCAGAGGGATTTTTCTGCTAAGGGGCGGGTCTTAGGGGCTGGGACTGGTTCTGCTTCCCACAGCTGAGGAGGGTGGGAGGGAAGGGAGTCCTACCAAGGTGGAGAGAAGGGACATGGGCAGCTCAGATACTCAGAGGCTGGGACATCTGTAGTAAAATACGCAGCCCGGGATCGGGGGTGGGGGTTAGCACAAGGGGGTTAGCAAAATGATCAGCTGCCATTAAGAAGGAATGGGGAACCAGGGTAGGCAGGCGTTTGAATACTTACCGATATACAGGACGGGTGGGGGTGTAGCTTAGTGGTGGATCTCATGCCTAGCAAGCCAGCGGCTCTGGATTCAACCCCAAGGACTACCTAAAATAAAACTATAAATAAAAGAGCATGTAGTGTGTGTGTGTGTGTGTGTGTGTGTGTGTGTGTGTGTGTGTGTACCTGTGTGTGGGTGCATGTGGGTGCACATGTGTGCAGGCCAGAGATTGACACTAGTTGTCTTCCATTGCTCTTCACCTTCAATTTTGAGGCTGGGTGTGGTGGTATTGTGTTCCCCGAAATATTGTGCACGCTAATAAACTTATCTGGGGTCAGAGACAGAACAGCCACAATATTAAACATAAAGGTTAGGCAGTGGTAGCACACGCCTTTAATCCTAGCATTCCAGAGGCAGAAATCCATCTATTCAAGGATACAGCCAAGCATGGTGACTCATGCCTTTAATCCCAGGGAGTGATGGTAGAAAGGAAAGATATATAAGGCGTGAAGACCAAAAACTAGAAGCATTTGGCTGGTTAAACTTTTAGGTTTTAAACAGCACAGTTCAGCTGAGAGCCATTGGGATGAGGACACAGAAGCTTCCAGTCTAAGGAAACAAGACCAGCTGAGGATCTGGTGAGATGAGGTAGCTGTGGCTTATTCTGGTTCTCTGATCATCCAGTGTTCACCCCAATACCTGGCTCCAGGTTTGATTTTATTAATAAGAACTGTTAAGATTCATGCTACAGCTGGGTGTCTGGCTGATTCAGATAGACGGGCTGACCAAAGAGCCCCCGGGTCCTCCTGTCTTTGCCTCCCCATTGATGCAGCTACAGGCTTGAGCCTCTGCTCCGCCTGGCTTTTTACATGGGTGCTGAGGATCAGAGTCAGATCCTCAAGCTTAACTGACTGAGCCAACTCCTCAGCTTCTAAGTTTGTTTGTTTTTGAGGAGGCATTTTGTTGTCTAGCTCAGGCTAGTCTCCTGCCTCCACCTCCCAAGCACCAAGATTACAGACCACCACACCAGGCTAGAATAAGGTTTCTATTTCTTGCACATAAATAAGAAGATGAATCTGGAGTTGGATCCAGAATTTAGAACCACAGCCATGTACTGATCATCAATATCTCCAAACTGCATTTGGCTTCTGGACTTGAAGATTTCATAAGCACTTTGTTTGTCGAGAGAGAGAATTCCCTATCTAAAGACAAGAGCCTGGTGTCTTCTCATGTCTGGAACACGGAAAGGGACCGGAACTGCTAAGACCTCAGGCCATGGCTCAGAGCGGCTGGGCTCAGCACTCACCACCTGTGACCTGCCCCCTAGGAGGAATGTCCTCTGCCACAGAAGTCTTCCGTGTCCGTGTTTGGGCAGGTGGGTTACTAGTTGGCCTCCAAGGTCCTTGGCAACCCCAGCCTTCCAGGTGGACCCTCCCCCCTGGGCTCGGTGGTGAGTGTGTACCAGAAGGGGTCTGCCAAAACACCCTACCGCACTGGGTAGAGACCTCAGTCTGCACCCCACCCCCACCTTCACGGGAGTGAAAACGATGCTCCCAGTGGGCAAGCATGGTGAATGGGATTTGGCATCCTCTGAGAGCAAGAGAGAGACAATTAAAGTCTTTGCATCCAGCGCCTGTGTGCTCATACATGGTTACAGAGAGAGGGTCTCCTCTATCACTTCATATTTATAAATGCATAAGTCACATTCATTTTATAAAAATGCAATAATCTTTATGCCTACTGCACATAACCTGGTTAATCACTTTATATATCACGAACACCTTTCCCCGGTAATGGATCTGTTTCTATTCCGCTTCTGACATCTGCACCGCGTTCCTTCGCATGAATTTATCATAATTTATATACCCAGTTCCCCGTTGGACATTTTGGTGGTTTTCATTTTTGTTTTTCAATTTTAAAGAACGTTGAAGTGAGCGTTCTTTGCCGTCTACCTTTGTGTCGTTACAGCCTAGATTTCTGGTGATGGAGGGTGCTTCCTCAAAGGGTGGGCACAGTTTTAAGACTTGTAACACTTCCCAGCAGATTGCTTTCCAGAAAGACCCAGCGGTGCGTGAGTGTGCCTATTTGTTCTCGTAATTGCACCGGCATAGGGAATCTTTGCTTTTTTAAAATCCTTGTCAATTTGATAGGTTAAAGAGGGCCATGATCATTGCTTTTTAAAAACATAACTTTGGGGTCCAGGGAGATGTCTCAGTGGTTAAAGGACTTACTACACAATTGTGAGGACCTGAGTTCAGATCCTTAGAACCCGTGAAATGCCAGGTGTGCATGGAGGCCTGCCTGTAATTCCAGTCTCAGAAGGTGGAGGCAGGGGATCCCCGGGCAAGCTGGCTAGCAAGACTACCCACATACACAAACTCTGGGTTTCACAAGAGATCCTGCCTCAATGAATAAGGTGAACAAGTGATGAAGCGTGATTCTGTACATCAACCTCAGGCATGTGTACCTCCAAACACACACACACACACACACACACACACACACGAACATACATGAAAAGGGAAAAACCTTCTGTATTAAAACTTATTTCAATTTTTTAGAAGATTTATTTATTTATTATATATACAGTGTTCTGTCTGCATATATACCTGCACACCAGAAGAAGGCACCAGATCTTATTACAGATGGTTGTGAGCCACCATGTGGTTGTGGGGAATTGAACTTAGGACCCCTGGAAGAGCAGCCAGTGCTCTTAACCTCTGAGCCATCTCTGCAGCCTCCTATTCTAATTTTATATGTATGAGTGCCTGCATGTATACATGTGCTCCATATGTGTGCAGTACCTTTGGGAGCCAGCAGAGGGCGGTGTATCTCCTGGAACTGGAGTTACAGGTGTTGTGAGCCACCCAGTGTAGGAACTGGGAATCGAACTCAGGTCCTCTGGAAGAGCAGGAAGTGCTCTTAACCACTGAGCCATCTCTCCAGCCCCAAATCCATCATTTTAATTATTTTCATCTTGTTCTTTATGGGATGACACATTTGATTTTCAGAGTCTTTTGGATATATGCGGTCCAGTGTCAAATAATATCCAATAGAGATTTATGGTGAGTTGTGTCTTTTTTTTTTTTTTTTTTTTGGGTTTTTCGAGACAGGTTTTCTCTGTGTAGCTTTGCGCCATTCCTGGAACTCACTTGGTAGCCCAGGCTGGACTCGAACTCACAGAGATCTGCCTGCCTCTGCCTCCCGAGTGCTAGGATTAAAGGCGTGTGCCACCATCGCCCGGCAAGTTGTGTCTTATTTATAGATGAACTTAGGATGAATTTACAAACATACAGACCTCCAAATATACTCACCTGTTACCATGTTGAGTTTTCTGATCTACCCAGCTATTTAACAGATACTTATTGAGAATCAACTGTGTGTGTGGTGCTGTCCTAGGCAACACAGGGCACACATATCAGAAAACAAATCCAAGGGCATTTCAGCCTCCATGGACCATAGTCTAGTAGGAGAACAAGAACTTGGTTAAGTCCCATGAGGACATTAATCCCTCCTGAGGGCATTGCTCCTAACAGGATAACCACTTTCCACTAATCCATCTCTTTTTGGCGGGGCGAGGGGTGGGGGTTTAGAGACAGAGTCTCTCTGTGCAGCCCTGGCTGTCCCAGAACTAGCTCTGTAGACCAGGTTGGCCTTGAACTCACAGAGATCCATCTGCCTCTGCCTCCCAAGTCCTAGGATTAAAGGCATTCACCACCACCGCCCGGCTTAAACTCACCTCTTAAGGCTTCCTCAAAAGCCTCTATCATGTCTAATTCAGTATAGTATAGGGTTCAAGCTTCTAACACATGAAACTTTGGGGTGCCCATAAAACTTTATCCAAGGATAACACAGCCTCACTTAGCTCTTCGGTCTATCTTCTCCCCTCTCCCACACTTCCAATCCGCTTTACCCTACATGGCTGTTCAAAGCCACTACCATGTTCCCACACTGCGCAATTTACCGATGGCTCACCAGGAAGTAATCAGTGAGATGAGAAGTGACCCCCCCATGGTAGGTCCCAGAGGACATGCCTTCCGTGATCTCCAGCTAAGCTCAACTTCCTCAACATCCCACAGTGTCCCCAAATCTCATCACCCTGTTAGGGGCCAAGCATTCAAAATGTAAACCTGCTGGCGACATTGCATATTTAAGCCACAATAGGAAGGAATCTGACTCTCCCTCAGGGACATGGACAGCAGCTGCAGGGATTTAAACGGAGAAGTGCTGTTACTGAGACTTAGTCTGAGGGGTCCATTCTTGGACAGCTGCCATGATGAGGAGCCCAGAGAGCTGGCTGGGCTGCTACAGTAGGATGCTACAGGAAAGGATGGTCTGCACCAACATGGTGGCGGAGCGGGCATTTCCTGATGGAATCTGAGGAAAGAAAAGTTTGGGGTTTGAGAGTCTCAAAGGATGGAATTGCCCGCACTTGGCATAGGGAGGCCAGCAAAGGCAACAGCCAACAGCGGGGTCTTGACAAGAAGTTTGGGTGAGAGTGTCTCCCACGTGAGAGGTCCAGTCCATCTCCAATATAGGTCTAAGTGGCTTGATGAGCCTGGAGTTACAGAGAGAGGCGAAATGTGGAGACAGAAAACTCAGACACCATTCACTCGAAGATGGTGGGTAAAGCCACAGACTGATGAAGGTCAGTCAAGGATGTAGACAGAAAAAGACGGCCAGTAACAGATCCAGAGTGTCTCAGCGTGAAGCGGTTAGAGCAGTGAGGAGGGACTGAGAAAGACAGGCCAAGAAGTGACCGATCAAGCAAGAGGAAACCAGGAGAGTGTGTGTCCTGGAGTCCCAGGGAAGAAAATCCATTGTGATGGCACCCTACATCAAAGGCTAGTGGCAGGCATATTAAGATGAGGGCCAACGGGCTGGAGAGATGGCTCAGTGGTTAGGAGCACTGGTTGCTCTTCCAGAGGACCTGGGTTCAATTCCCAGCAACCACATGGGGGCGGGGGTCTTAACAACCTCCTGTATCTCCAGCTCCAGAGGATCCAGAACTCTCTTGTGACCTTTGCTGAACTGCACTCAGGTGCGTAAGCACACACACACACACACACACACACACACACACACACACACACACACACACATAGTTAAAAGATGAGAACTGAGAATCGACCAGCAGATTCATCAGAGTGTTCTAAGCAAGCGTGGGCTTAGCAGTTTAGTGTATCCATACAGAATGAGGGGAGAGAACCAAAGCTCCTGAATTCGGGTAACTCAAGATAATTGAATTAGAAAGGAAAGCCAAGGAGTGAGGCGGCGGCTGTGGGAAGAGGGGCTGAGGATTTTGTGTGCTCGTTAGTTTAGGGTGGGGAAAATCACAGTATCCACACATTTCTGAAGCTGGTTGTGAGAATCTGAGGCAGGGGAAGGGAGGATTGCTCAAGCCAAGTCCTCGGAGAAGGTGAAGGCTCACCGGAGGTGGCAGAGTGCCTTAGGTGAGAGCATGGGCAGTCAACCTGTGGGAAAATAGAGACAGAAATGTGCGTGCAAATGCACGGGATGAGTTCTCCTCCCCCTCCCCCTTCTCCCCTCCCCTTCCTCTCCTCCTCCCCCTCCTCCCCCTCTTCCCTCCTCTTTCCCTCCCCCTCTTTCCTCTTCCTCCCCTCCTCTTTCTCCTCCCTCCTCCCCTCCCCCTCTCCCCTCCTCCCCTTCCCCTCCCCCTCCCCTCCTTCCCCTCTCTGGTTTTCATTGTTCACAGACTCTCACAGCTGCAATATTGCCCCACCAGAAGAAACTCTACCCTATTACCTGTCACTCTTCATTCCTGCCTGCCCAATCCTAAGCAATCGCTAAGTACTTTCTGTCTCTACAGATCCACCGATTGTGGATATTTCCTACAAGTTGTAATGTACAATGTTTGATTTTCTGTCTCTTTTCTCACTTAGCATAGTGATTTTAAGGTCCAGCCATATTTTGTTTCTTTTCATGGCTGAATACTATCCCATTGATGGACATACCACAGTTACCATTTCATCTGTTCATCTATTGATGGATATTTGGGTTGTTTTTAACCTCTTGGCCTCTTGACTGTTATGGGCAAAACTACTGTATGTATTCATCTACAAGGTTTTTATATTGTCGTATATTCTCAGGTCTCTTAGAGCAGCAGTTCTCAACCTGTGGGTCCTGACCCCTTTGCAGGTCAAATGACTCTTTCACAAGGGTTACATATCATATATTTTCATTAAGACTCATAACAGTAGCAAAATTGTGGTTATGAAGTAGCCACGAAAATAATTGTATGGTTGGGGGTCAGCACAACATGAGGAACTGTATTAAAGGGTCACGGCGTTAGGAAGGCTGAGAGTCACTGTTTTAATGTGTCATTAGCAGTGGAATTCTTAGGTCACTTGGTAATTCTGTGCATACCTTTATGAGAAATTGTCTGATTGTTTTCCAAAGTGGCTGTGATGCTTTATGCCCCCTCCAGCAGTGTGTAAGGGTTCTGATTTCTCTACCTCTTTGCTAAGTCTTGTTATTGTCTGTCTTTTGATTATAATTGTCCTAGTGATTGGAAACACCTTCTCACAGTAGTTTTGATTTGCATTTCTCTAGGAAGAATGATGCTAAGCATCGTCTCATGTTTTGATGGGTCATTTGTACAACTTTGCAGAGCATCTACTTAGATCCTTTGCCCATGATTAATTGTCCAGTTGTGAGAGATCTTCCTATATTCTGGATAGAAGTCACTTAATAAATACCTGATTTTAAGTCTGGGGTCTGCATATGAGAGAAAATTTGCAGTATTTGTCTTACTGAGTGTGGCTTATCTCACTTAACATGACTTCCAGTTCCATCCAATTTTCTGTGTATATCAGGATTTTGTTTTCCTTTGTAACTTTGTAAGACTCCATTGTGTACATATGTCACATTTTCTAAACTATTCATCTGTTGATGGACGTCTAGGCTGGTTCCACTTCTGGCTTTTGTGAAGAGTTGCAGCTATCTCACAGGTATGCAAGCCTGTCTGTGATTACGTTGATTAAAGTCCTTTGGGTACACACTTAAGAGTGGCAAAGTTGGATTGTCCGTCAGTCTATTTGGAATGATATTTTTAAACTTAAAAGAATAGTTCACATTACTCATGTTTATAGATAATCAAGGACACTCCACACACACACAAATGTATTTAGTCTATCTGTAGAAATAAATACAATTTTTCTCTTTTGATCTATTGGTGCAATAAATTGTATTAATAGATATTTTAATATTGAGCCATTCTGCAATGCATTTCTGAATTAAATTGTAATTGGCTGGTGTACATAACCTCTGTACTGTATTTCCTGTTCAATAACCATAAGGTTTATCATCTCTTTGTGATTCTTTCTCTTATGAATTATTTAGAATCTTAAACATTTCAAGGATATTTTTCCCTTTTTTGCTTTTAAAAAAATCAATTTCCAATTCTGTTGTGTTGTACTGAGAGGTTGTGGCTTGTGCAATATTGATTATTTAATTTTAGTTGAGAATTGCTTTGTGTTTTGGCTAGGGTGTGGTCCTTGCTCCTTCTGCTTGAAATAATGCATACCTTTAATTGTTAGATGCAGAATTCCATGTGTATCCATCCATATGCATTTTCTAACTTGGTCTTGTTATAGTTATCTTCTTCACATCTTTTATAACTTTCATTTTTTGCCTGTTTTTATGTATCAACATGAAAGTGTGATGCATTAAAAATTTCCCCAAGTGGTTATGAATTTGTTGATTTACTTCATAATTCCATCAGCTTTGACTCTGTTTTTGTAAAGCAATGTTATTAGGGATATACAAGTTCAATGTGATTATATTTCCCTAGAGAATTACCCCCTTACTTTTTGTGTAATAATGCTTTCAATCCCATCAATATTCTTTTGATCAAATAAACTCTTGCTTGGTTTATAGTTATACTGTAAAAAAAACTTTGTCTTAGTTATTTTTCTGGTATATATATATATATACATATATATATATATATTGTGTGTGTGTGTGTGTGTGTGTGTGAGTCTACTATCCCTTTAGTTTCAACATTTCTGAATCATCATGTTTTGAAAGTTTCACAGCAACTTCATTCTGCTTTCATGTTTACTGGTGTATCTGTATTCTATATTTTTTAGAAGAAAAAATTTATAAAGACTCGTTTTTAAGTGTGTGTGTGTGTGTGTGTGTGTGTGTGTGTGTGTGTGCAGTGCCCATGGAGGCCAGAAGAGGGCCTTGGATTCCCCTGGAGCTGGAGTTCCAGGAGGTTGTGAGCTGTCATGTAGGTGCTGTGAACTGAACTCTGGTCCTCTGCAAGATCAGTATTTGATCTTAACCATGGAGTCATCTCTCCAACTCCTTGTATTCTTTCTTAAAGCTTTATTTTATTCTACATGTGTTGGATTTTCATCATTGTTATAGTCCATCCTGGTTTCAAAGGACCAACTGCACATTGTTCCCCCTTAATTCCTTTTTCTCACTGTACTGGCTTGGATTTTTCATCTTCTCTTTTGTTATTCTCCTAGTGTTTATCCTGATGCTGTTAATCTACACATACAGACTGACAGAGTATAACTGAAATCAAAATATCTGCTTTTCTCCAAAACCACACAATAATCAAAGAATACTTTAGTTCCGGCCACTCCCTCGTCTACTTGTGTTAACCCCGTATGGTTTAAAGTCTCCATGGCTTGAAAGTCATCATTGTCCATCGGTTATTTTGGTTGTTGACTCTCTGTGACTTTCATTGCTCGCCTCTGTTTGCTGCATCCACTCTTTCTTGGTATATTCTGTTTCCAGCTCCCTCACATAGCTGTTGGGATGTTTTCAGGGAAGACCAGTGTAAACTCTCTTAACACGTGTTCATTTAGATTTTGTTTTAGTTTTTAAAAATTATTTCTGGTTATTCTTTGAAAATTCCATGCGTGTAGACAGTGTAGCTTGATCATGTCCACCGTTACTTCCTGCTTCATATTTAATATGAATAGTTGAGCTAGGTATAGAATTCTGTCATGTGTCTCTCCTCCCTCATTTCTTTGCTGTCTTCTCTCTCCCTCCCTCCCTCTATCCTTCTCTTTCTCCCCTTTCTTCATCTTGTCTCTTCCTCCTTGTCTTAGTCACTGTTCTATTGCTGTGAAGAGACACCATGACCATGGCAACTCTTATAAAGGAAAACATTTCATTGGGGCTGGCTTACAGTTCAGAGGTTTGTCCATTATTGTGGTGGTGGCATGCAGGCAGACATGGCGCTGGAGAAAGAGCTGAGAGTCCTACATCTTGATCCACAGGCAGCAGAAGCAACTGGGTGTGGCTTGAGTATATATGAGACCTCAAAGCTTGCCCTTACAGTGACACACTTTTTCCAACAAGGTCATACCTCCTATTAGTGCCACTCCCCATGGGCCAAGCACTCAAACCACATGAGTCTGTGGGGGCATACCTATTCAAACCACCACACACCTCCTTTCTTCCCTATCCCCATCTCTGTCCGTCCGTCCATCCATCCATCCATCCCTCCCTTCCTCCCACAGAGTCTCACTACAGCCCAGGCTGGCCTCCAGCTCCTGGTCCTCCTGCCTGGCCTTCCTGAGTGCTGGGATTAGAGCTGTGCACAGCAGGGCTAGGGCCTTTCCTAAATCTTGCAGTTTTGACCATCATCTCTTCAATAGTTCTTTTCCTTCTGTGTCAGTCACTTTTCTTGTTGCCATGACAATCTGCAAAAGCAACCTAGGGAAGGAAGGGTTTATTTGGCTCCTGGTGGAGGGTACAGCCCATCACAGAGGGGTAGGTGGATCAGTGACAGCAGCTCCAGCTGTGAGGCAGGAGCATGAGGCAGCTGGATGCATTGTGTCTTCAGGCAGGAAGAGAGATGCATGTTTATGATCCACTGGCTTCCTCCTTTTTATTTAGTCCTGGACCCCAGACCAAAGAACAGCACCTCCCCTCCCATATTCAGGGTGGGTCTCTCCTCCTCAGCTGAACTTTTCTGGAAAATACATACCAGTAAGTCCTGTCTCCCAGGTAATTCCAAGTCCTATCAAGTAAGCAATCAGGGTGAACAATTACACCCCTCTTCTGAACATCAGCCTTTGAAAGGCCAGTCACACAGACAGAGTAATAAACTTGGATCCTGCAGAGGGCCACTCAGATTTGACTTTTTCTCCAGCACGCAATAACTAGAGAAAACTGTTTCAACTCTCAGTTCCTCTGTTTAGCTGTCTACAGAATGGGGACAATCGTATTAACAAGCTCTTTGGTCATCGTGAGAATGAAATAAGTTTAAATATGCAAAGCGCTGAACAGAGCTCCTGGTCAGCCTTGGTTCTCCGTGTGCTGTGGAATTCAGCAGAGGCCCGGTGCTGACACCGGCCTGCTTGCCTAGAGCCCATAACTGTGAATTATCTGGGAGGCACTTAACTTTCTTTGGGTCGCCAGATTGGCATCGCTCCAGAGTCTGTGAGGAATGACACCGCTAGGGGCTTTTCTCATCCCAGTCTCTTAATGCTTAGGTCTCATGTTTCCCATATATGTAACCTGCCTGTTTATGTTGGATTCATCTGGATGCCAGCGTCTCCTACGTCGATAACTAGTCTATTCTTTATCCCTGGAAATGTGTTTTTGAAATTCCAATCACTGTAGTTTTCATTTCTTGAAACTCTGAAGCGATATTGACAATCTACTTGCCTGACTTTTATGGCTTCCTGTTTCTTCTTTATTGCTTTGATTCTTTCTCTTAAAAAAAAAATTCATTTGAGACAGTGTCTCAATATGCAACCCAGGTTGGACTTGAATTTACTCTGTAGCCCAGGCTGGCTTCAGATTCACAGCAATCCTCCTGCCTCAGCCTTACAGACATGAGCCACCTTCCTTGCCTTGATTTTATCTGTTCCCTCAATGGTTTAAAATGGAAACGTTCACATAAACAATAAGTAAATTCATGCAAATTAGATTCTGCCCTCAACTTAGGTTCTGATCTGTTTCCTCATCAAGCGACTCCACGATGAGTCATTTTCCTGTGTGGATTATGGTTTCTATGTAATATTCTACAGAAGCAAAAATTATCCAGACTAATTTAAGGCTGGTAGGGATTTTTTTAATGATATCCCTGTGCTTCTTGGGTTGTCAAAATCGGGAATTATCTCTGCTGGGAGCTTGCATGCACGCACGAGTCTGGGATCTATTTTTCTTGTTATTTCTGATGCGAGGGTGGGGACTCTGGTATCACATAGGTAACGGAAGTGTGAATTCCACAGCCACAGAGCAGGCGTGGGGTGTGTGTAGACTCCTTTTTCTTTTTCTTTCTTTCTTTCTTTCTTTCTTTCTTTCTTTCTTTCTTTCTTTCTTTCTTTCTTTCTTTTTCAGAAGGCATTTCCCCTTTGTATAGGAATTTAAAAAAAAGTTTTGTTTTGTTTTTTAATTGCATTTGTTGTATTGTGTGTTTGTGCGTGCATGTGCACCTGTGTGTGTTCCCTGGCACACATGTGTAGGTCAGAGGATAACTTTTGGGTGTCGGTTCTCTCCTTCCACCATGTGGGTTCCAGGGATTGGAGGTGAAGTCCTGGTCTTCCTGCATCTGCCTCCTGAGAGCCGGGATTACAGGTCTGAGGCACCACGCCCAGCTTGAGGTTCAGCCTAGGTTTCATTACACTGAGGTGGCAGCCCCTATGGAGCCCGGCTCAGTTCCTTGTCTTACAGGGGGCCGGGCTGCATTGAATCCATTCGTGGGCACCAAGGCCCCAGGCCCTGACCTCTGGGTTCTTTCACTTTGGGGCTCTGGGTGACATTGGCGTCATTTGGAATCTCATCTTCCTCCCTCTCCACCTCTTTCTTCCTCTCCTCCTCCTCTTCCCCCTCCTCCTCCTCCTCTTCCCCCTCCTCCTCCTCCTCTTCCCACTCCTCTTCCCCCTCCTCCTCTTCCTCTTCCCCCTCCTCCTCCTCTTCCCCCTCCTCCTCCTCCTCTTCCCCCTCCTCCTCCTCTTCCCCCTCCTCCTCCTCCTCTTCCCCCTCCTCCTCCTCTTCCCCCTCCTCCTCCTC
>CABHPP010149634.1:28288-39351 GCA_902168425.1 Peromyscus attwateri
CCACCACCGCCCGGCCTAGCATAATGTTTTTGAGGCTTAACTCTTCACAGACCATATGGGCACTGTCTTAGTTACGGTTTGCTGTGATAAAACAACATGACCAAAGCAACTTGGGGAGGAGAGGGTTTATTTTAGCTTACATCTCTCAGTTCATACCCATCGCTTACGGAAGTCAGAGCAGGAACTCAAAGCAGGAATCTGGAGGCAGGAGCTGATGCAGAGGCCTCGGAGGGGTGCTGCTTACTGGCTCACTCCCCATGGCTTGCTCAACCGGCTTTCTTATAGAACCCAAGGCCACCTGACCAGGGGTGGCCCCACCCTCAGTGGGCTGGACCCTCTCATATCAATCATCAATCAAGAAAGTGCACCACACACTTGCCTACAGAAATGTAGTCTTCCCAAATGACTCTGTTTGGTGTCAAGTCAACATAGAACTGCCCAGGACAAGCAAGCTGTTTCCTTTGAATATTAATTAATGTTGCATTGTGCAGCATTTTGGCTCACCCACACACAGGTTGATGACCGTCTAGATTGTCCATGCCCTTTTGTCGATCATATGTAGTGCTGTTGTGTATATTTCCATGCACACCCTTATGTGAACATGTTTTCATCTCTTTGGGGGAGACGCTTAGGAGGAGAATTGCTAGGCTGTATAAAATGTATGCTGACTTTCAAAGAAATCACCAGCCAGACTCAAACAGCCACATCCAGAAGCGATGGAAGTGGCCCAGGGTCTCCACATTTTCATCAGCACTTGATATGATCCGCCTTTCAAATCACAGCCATGCCAGTCAGTGTGAAGTGAGGAGAAATTTCAGTCATAATTTGCATTTCTCTAATGACTAATGCTGCTGGGTGGATTTGCTTGTGTTTGTTGCCATCTGAATATCTTCTTTAGCAAAATACAGTCTTACACCCATGCAAAAACTGGATTGTCTTTTTATTGAGTTGTAGTTCTTTGTTTCCACGGGTCTGTATCGTTAGGTCTGCAAATGACCATTCATCTGCAGCTCATCCTTTTGATTTCTTACTGGCATCTTTTGAAGTCCAAAAATTTTTTATTTGAAGAAGTGTGATTCAGCCTGGCAGTGGTGGCGCACGCCTTTAATTCCAGCACTCGGGAGGCAGAGCCAGGCGGATCTCTGTGAGGTTCGAGGCCAGCCTGGTTTCCAGAGTGAGTTTCGGGACGGGCTCCAAAACTACAAAAAAAACCCTGTCTAGAAAAACCAAAAAAAAAAAAAAAAAAAAAAAAGAAGAAGAAATGCGATTCTTTTACAGATCGTGTTTTTGGTGCTGTGTCCGTGACACCTTTGCCTAGCCTAAGGTCAAAAATATTCAATTTTATATGTTCTTCCAAAAATTTTATAAATTTTTTGTGTATCTTTGTGGTCTATTTTGAGTTATTTGTGTGTGTGTTTCATGTGAACAAATGGCCTGACTTCATCTTTTTCTTTTTAAATTACATCTATTTATTTATGTAGCGTGCACACACACACACACACACACACACACACTCATACACACACACACACACACACACACACACACACACACACCAAAGCACGTGTGTACAGGAGAGATGACAATATAGGAGTCAGTTCTCTTCTTCCACCATGTGGATTCCGGGCATCAAACTCAGGTCATCGGGCTTGACAGCAAGCTCCTTCACCCAGTGAGCCATCATACTGGACCCTGACTTCATCTTTTTGAGTGTGGCTGTGCTATTGCTCAGGCCCCTTCTTCCTCCAGTAATCTGGTTCAAGCCATGGTTACTTTTTCTTCCTTCACTTCTTCCCTCAGTGACTTTTCTAGGACACTGGACCTGAACTTAACCATCCATCCATCATCCACCCATCCCTCCATTATGCACACATGCATGCGTGTGTCCATCCATGGTGTTCTTCTCTGTTGCCCTCTGAGCCGTCCCCTTCTGGACAGTGAAGAGCTCCATCCCTGCTCATGAACAAGTCATTTTCACACTTCCCTTCTTAGACTGCTGTCTGGTCAAGGTCATAGTTGTGGGGTGCCTGACGCACTCTCTAGCTGTGGTGTCACCTGCCTCATCGTGCTGTCTCCAACGTGATCTCAGCCACTGCTGGAGTTGGTAACTATTTGTGGGCAACACGGAGCTCTTGCCGAGGCTGCAGCGGTTTCCCCCGAGAGACGGGGTCAGGAAGAACTCGCTGACTTGTGGCCAGCTTTTGCAATGATAGGATCAGGCCTCAAGGGAGAGTGGATGGACTGTAATTTAGCAAATAGAAGACAAGACTTCTCTGGGACTGTCAGCTCTGCATTCCAGCATGCTCCTCGTTGCCTTGGCAACTCAACAGGTTAAACTTCTTCTCGGGGCATCAGTGACTGCTCAGGCAGAAGGTGATAGGAGCCATGAAGTGTGCAGATCATCGGCAGGCAGACAACACTCAGGGTGACCTTCACTTCCCTGGTGGTTTAGCTGGCTCTGTCCCATCACCTGTCTGTTATGCACCTTCCAACCCCCTACCATCCATCCATGAAGCCCCAGACCCATCCACCACCCACCCACCCATTCATCCTAATATGTATTTGTCGCTCTTCTTCCCGTCCATCCACCATGTCATCGAGCACCTGCTGTGTGCCTTGCCTCCTACTAGCTTCTTTAGCAAGTGTGTAAGTTCCTGCATCCCACCCAGGAATAATTCTCTGTGCGTCCGGAGGCGCCTGGGTAATCTTGGGATCCAGGAAGTCCATAGAGCCTTTCCCTAGCACATGGGTGGACCCACTTAGAAAATAATCTTAAGGTGCAAACATTATAATTGTGTGGGCTTTTTCTCTGCAGACCGTTCTTTTTAAGATTTATTTTTATTGTTTTTAATTATGTGTCTGGGGGTGGGTATGTACATGTGAGTACAGGCGTCTGCAAAGGCCAGAGGTATCAGATCTCCTGGAGTTGGAGTTACAGACAATTGTGAGCTGCATCGTGTGGGTGCTGGGAACCAAACTCAGGTTCTTTGTAAGAGCAACAAGCACTCTTAACTGCCCAGCCTTCTTCCCAGCCCCGAGGCTTTTCCTATGTGGCTGTCACTGTCTTAAACGGATCACACTCCGTAAACTGTCCTTAGTTTTCTGTTGGTTTGAACTACATGGTGGACCTCTTTCTAATCAGCATATGTAGATTGTAGTTTACTTCCGAATCTGTGTGGTGTTTATTGTAAATCCACACCATTTTGTTTTGTCCTAAAGCATTCCCAGGCTGGTTTTGAACTTGTAATCCTCCAGCTTCCGCCTCTTTAATGATTTACATTAAGTTTGGTTTTGGTTTGTTTTTTTTTTTACTACCCCATGAATTATGTCTATTTCCTGCCACTCATCTGACTCTGTTTGCCCTTTCTGATTACTGTTATAGTTGAGACTTTCCAGATGCTTGGTGACCCTTAGTGACCCTTTCATAGTCATGAGTAGAGCTCCAAATGCCTGATGTAACTTAGAGGGAAGCAAGTCCTTAACTCAAGGTATTGATGTGAGGAGCCTGTCATCTTGCTGGAGAGTTCCAAGAAAGTTTATTTCTTGGAACTGCTGTAACAAAAGCACCAGGAACCAGGTGGCTTTAACAGTACTGGATTCTAGAAGTCCTGGGTCAAGGTGTTAGCTGGGCTGTTTTCTTCTGAGGTCTTTCTCTTTGGCTTGTAGGTACCACCTTATTCTTGTGCCTTTCTCTCTCTCTCTCTCTCTCTCTCTCTCTCTCTCTCTCTCTCTCTCTCTCTCTCTCATGTGTGTGTCTTTCTGTCTGTCTGTGGGTGTGTGTACTTGAGTGCAGGTGCCCTGCAGAGCCAGAGTTATCTAGATCTGGAGTTGCATATGGTTGTGAGCCACCAACATGGGTGCTGGAATCAAACCTGGGTCCTCTGAAAGAGCAATGCATGCTCTTAACCACTGAGCCATCTCTCCAGCTCTTCACAATGTCTTTACCTGGTCTTTCCTATGTGTCTAAAATCTATCCTTTTCTTCTACAGACATCAGCCCTATGGGACCCGCTCTCACGGCTCCATCTTAACTAATCTCTTTAAAGGCCTGTCATCAAATGCAGTTGCAGTGTCAGGCCTGGGGGGTTAGGACGCAGTGAGTTAGGGGGAGCACACAACTGAGTCCGTAGCAAGTTTACAATCCCCAGCCTTGGGAAAGGCCTCCGTGTGTAAATGCTGGGGAGGAGCCTGGGGTTCTGATTGTTCCATCTGAAGGCTTCCAGTTAACGCTCTGATTTCAGTGCACCGCCCCCCACCCCCATCCCAACCTGGAGTCTGCTTGTCTTCTGTAGGTCCTTCGGAGGCAGATCTGGCCAGGTTAGAAGGGAAAACTGCCCGGAGCTTCAAGCCCAGCCGTCCTTCCAGCCAGCTCCCTACCCTGTTACTTCCAAGTCCGCCTCCCTGTACGCTGAGGGTTTAATCTGTGTCCACACACAGCCCATAGGCCCGGCCAGCATGTCCCTTTCACCCGTGGAAGCTGTTACCACCCTTGATCCTCGTTCCGCTTTCCAGAAATGTGTTGGAATCTGTCATCTGCTGCTGTCCCCACCACCGCTGTTTGTCACCGTGGGCTGCTATCTGTTTTATTCTTTGCTGTGATCTTAGAGAGAAGCTGAGATAAATGTATATGTTCAGTCCTCTGTGTTTACCCAGAAGCCTTCTCACAAAGAGGTAAAAGCTGCAGGCTGCAGAGGAGGGTGAGGAAGCCGGCCCACCCAGGCCAGCCACCAGCTCTTGGGAGTGGAGGAGACAGGAGCTGGTCAGGGCCTGGGCACTTCTCTATGGCTCCTGAACCCCAGGGGCAACCCGCCCACAGTTCTTGCTCTGCAGGGTGCCTGCTCTTCTCCACTTAGCTGGGTGTCTATTTACCTAGGACTCTATGGCTTCACCCTCCCAAACCCCCAGCTCCTCAGCCTCAAGCTCCCCAGCAAGCCCAGTCTCCTCTCCACATTCCCACCAATGATGTCATAGGTGTGGCTTTCTACAGTCGGGGACCAGGCAGTGTCTGGCACCTCCCAAATGAACGTGTTTTCCAAACTGTGACTGACGGTGATAAATATTTTTAAAAGCCGTTTACACTTCCCCTGATGTAAGACAATTCTTTTTGTCAGCTGGGGATGGGTCAGGTGGAGAACCCCTGATTCTTGGAGGCATATGACAGGATTGTCCCCAGGCCAGAAGGGGACGCCCAGGTGGGGTTGAGTCTTGTCCTAGCCACCTGTCCGTGAGGTACTGGACACCTGTGAGACAACAGAAGGGGCTGCTGGCTAAGGCGAGATGACGTATGCTAGGGCTCCTCCAGACTTCTCTCTCTCTCTCTCTCTCTCTCTCTCTCTCTCTCTCCCCCAAGGCTTTGGGGCTCTTGCTAGGGAAGTGTGCATTGTGTCTGAGGATCCACCCCCACTTGAGGCTCCTGCTCCCGTGGCTGGAGCTCCCTGACAATTGTTCTCTAGGAAGAGTGAGAGACAAGTGCTTTGGAGAGAGCAAAAACAGCCAGGCATGGTGGCACATGTTTTTTGGTTTTTTTTTTTTTTTTTGGTTTTTCGAGACAGGGTTTCTCTGTATAGCTTTGTGCCTTTCCTGGAACTCACTTGGTAGCCCAGGCTGGCCTGGAACTCACAGAGATCCGCCTGGCTCTGCCTCCCGAGTGCTGGGATTAAAGGCGTGCGCCACCACCGCCCGGCTCAGTGGCACATGTTTGTCATGCCGCACTCCAGAGCCTGAGGGTGGAGGGTGGAGAGGCCAGCCTGAGCTACATAACAAGTTCAAAGTCAGCCTGGGCTGCCCCAGAAAAATGAAAGAGTTGGGGGGAGGGCAGGAGGGGATACAATGCCCACAACTCCGACAACAGGGAATTTTTATGAGGCTCAGTGAACTAGCTATTCCTTGTACTGGATGACAAGCCCAGGAATGTAACAGGATTCTAAGAGACAGGACTGTGGGGGTGGGGGGTGGGGGTCACCTGCCTGCAGTGATTGAGGACAACGGAAAGCAGAGGACACCAAGGTGCCCAGCCCCAGACTTGTCAAGCCTGAAGAGCTGCCTAGGACTCTGGGAGGATGATCAAGAGCGGATGAGCCTTGTTAGCAGGATGGGCGAGAGTGGGTTAGCCTCATTCGGCGGGATGGGTCTGAAACAACTTGCTGTGGCTGCCGAGGGAAGGGGTCCCAACAAGCCTGGAGTTCCCACTCAGTGGACTGTGTGACAGTCTCCTGTGTGCTGCTCCAATGTCCGAGCAGCTGGATGTCCTGTCTTGTGACAGTGCCACCATGATGGCCACACGTCATTCCATTGGTTGCTATATGAGAATGGGGGGCTACCCAGGCCACAAAGGAGACCCCCGGCTCAACTCCCCGTGTGAGCATGATAGTAGTCATTCTTACCATGAATGATTCTGCTATCACTGTGATAGCTACCACACATCACTGTTCTGCTATCACATGTGGAAATCATGGCAGGCACCCTGTGAACCCCTGAAACTCTTCAGCCAAACCCTCCCTACCGGAGAACCCCCTGTCCATCAGAAGAGGCAGGAGGGCACAGAAGTTTCTAGTGCCCGGAGGAGGAACTAGAACGATGGTCTGGGCCTGATCATGCACACACTGCCCATTCATGGCATACAGAACCACGCCATACATGCATACACCACACACATACACAGCACATGCATACATAGTACCCATATACACACAGTCCACAAATACACACATACCACACAAGTGCACCATACATTACATACTGCACAAATACATATATACCACACACATCACCTACACACAATGAATACATATATACATACACACTACATATATGTACATACCACACACACCATTCATTCCCACAAATACAGATACACTATACATTGCACACATATGTACACACCATCCATACACAGCAGACATTATATATGCACACACAGCACACATATATATTATGCAATATACACCTATTATACATTGTACCATATATGTGCCACACGTATAGACCATGCGTGCATACTTACCATCCACACACAGTGCATATATACATGCACAGTGTACTTTATATCTACAAATACACATGTAGACATGTCACACACACTGTCTGTTGGCTTCTACTGACTAGCAGAGAACTGCCCAGCCACAATCCCCATGACAAAGTCAGAAAAATACAAAGACAGAAGCAAAACAGACCAAGGCAAGCAATCCTGAGGCATCAGGCTTCTCTGCCTTACCCCTCAGTTCCCTCCCTACTGTGGTAGACAGCAGAGCTGGGGACCTGGGCCCGGGGTCTGAGAGGCCTCTATCATGGCTCAGATCTGAGTGGCTGCTGACACTGGCCCATTTGGGACGCATTAAGGACTGGTGCCCTGTCTCTCCCACCTTGGATGGGTGTGGTCTGATCAGAGACACCTACCGCACCTGTAACCATCTCCAGGTTCAAGGCAAGTTGATCCTTGAACCTTTGTGGGAAATGACAGGGTTCAATGGGAAGGCTGCCCATCTCTGGACACCCTTTCTGAGGTTGGGGTAAAGCCCAGTTATAATGTTCGTACAGCCAGCGATGTGTCCAGTGTGTGCGTTTGCCTTAGTGCCAGCAGAGGGCGCCCTGAGCCAGCTCATGACATTTTTGTTGCCCTGTCCTGACTTTGGCCATTTGTTCCTGGGACAAATGTCTCTTCTGTCATTTCACTCCAGGCTTCCTTCCCGTCCCTATCACCATAATGAGTGCAGGACCAAGCATATGACAGGTGATACATAAATGTTTGTTGAGCGGATGGATTGGTGGATGAGTGGAGAGATGGATGATGGGTAGGTTAGTAGGTGGATGGATGGATGGATGGATGGATGGATGGATGGATGGATGGATAGGTGGATACATAGCTGGATGGGTGTAGTGTGGATGGATGAGTAGATGAATGAATGAGTGAACAGATGGGTGGATGAATGTGTGGATAGACAGATGTGGAGTAGGTGAATAGGTGAGTGGGTGGATGGGTGAATGGGTGAGTGAACGGATGGATGGAGTGTGGATGACAAGTGGATGGATGGATGGGCAAACGGATAGGTAGATGGATGGGTAGGTGAATGGATGGATGCATAGATGGCTGAGAGGATGGACAGATGGCTGTAGTATGGATGGATGAGTGAGAATAGGTGAGTAAGCGGATGGATGGGTGGGTGGATGGATGATGGATGGATGGATGGATGGATGGATGGATGGATGGATGGATGGATGGGTGGATGGATGGATGGGTGGATGGATGGGTGGGTGGGTGTAGATAGAATAAAGAATAAATTAGGAGAAGTTCTGCAAAGGTTTATTAGACTTAAGCCATTGTTCCTTGTGTGGACAGTTTCTCCTGGGAAGCAGAGGGGAGCTTAGCATTTCCTGATCTGATGGTCTCCTGTGGCTCTCATCCCAGTGCTCCTGGGGTCTTGTTATCTGTCAGGCTGCCTCTACCTCTGCCCTGCTCATCTTATGCCCTCATATTACCCCTCCCTCCTCGACTGGACCTGAGGGTTCATGATTGGTACCGTGATCCCAGAAGGGACCTGATGGGACACGAAGTTTCCAGAAGAAACAAGTACTGGACATCTGAGCATAAGTAACTCCTAGCTCAGCCAGGCCTCCGGGGGCTGGGGTGACCAGTACAAGGACCCCTGCAGCCCTCACCCACCATAGCCGCCCCCTGCTTCCCTGTTCTTCAGCTAATCATGGCTCAGCCTGTATGCGGCTGCTGATCTGAATACACTAAGTGGATCAATAATGCGTCAGCCTTTTGCCAAGAGCGAGAGGAAGAGGGACGGCTTCATCCATCAAGCCCTGAGTGACAGCTAATCATTTTTCACCTGGTGTTCACCCTGCCGAATGCCAGCGTGGCTCTGCTCCCAGAAGGCACCAGCAAAGTTTTCTCAGCCACACTCCCCTGCCAAGCCCAGGGTGCTGAGCTAACTCATATTTCCTACACATGATCCTGAAGTGACTGTAGGGCCTGAGCGTCTGCAAGTGTAAGCAGATCTCTGTGTCTCTCTGTCTCTGTCTCTCTCTGTGTCTGAGTGTGTGCGCGCGCATGCACACGTGCACACACACACACACACACACACACACACACACACACACACTCTTTTGGAGGCTGAATGCTTGGCCTTTGGAGCATGCCATGATCCCTTTTGTGTTCATGTGTGCTCATCCGAATGTTTCCTTGAGAATGGCACATGCGCAAGCTTGGAGAAGAACCTATCTGTTCGCTGTGTGTGGTGTGTGCACGTAGGAGACCTGGATTTGTCATCTGATATGACTGTGTGCCAGACACTGTAGCAGCCTTGGGGGGCCCTAACCTGGGACATCTCCCTGTCGCGCTCACCCGGGCACACACTTGGGGTGGGTGGTAGATGGTCCTGCAACCTGATGTCCTTTCTGCTGGAGAAAGTAGGTGGCCTGAGGGGGGAGGACCTGGGCTGGATGGGAGCATTTCTTTACAAGGGACAACATCAAGGACAGCCACATTCAGGTGCCATCTCAGTGTCACCAGAACTTGACTGCCTCAAACCCAAGTGTCCTTTTCCTAAGGGGTGGCCCTGGCATTTCCAAGGCTTCCCCCAGTCTCACCCATAGGAGCATATTTGATCCAAATCCTTGGACATGGACATAGACCAAGCAAGTTGGCCCAGCTGGATCCTGCATCCTGTGTCCTTCCTAGTGTGTGGTGCCACCTAGCTCAGATGGTAGGGGTCTTGAGGAAGTAAGTGCTGATATGCATGGAGGTGGGGAAGCCAGGAACAGAAGCAGGAGGTGGGTACCTCCCTCCCTGGTGTTATGCTTGCTTTCCTGGGCACTGTGCCTGGAGCTGGGTGCCCCCAACTCCATATGGATGCTGGCAGCAGCCATGTGTGGGTGAGGCAAACTGCTCTAGCCTCAGGCTGCATCCTTCTTGGCCAGACTTTGCTGGCTGGCTCTAGGAATCCAGACCCTTCTTAGACTCTGGCCAAATCCAGTCCACCTGCTCCATGTTGGGCCTGCCTCTTCCTGATAGATGCTGCCCTGGGGCTGTAGCTGTGCCCTGACCCTTAACCCTGTGCACACTCAGATGACAGAGAAGATACTAAGGAGATAGGAGACAGCCAGCCACCACCCCCTCACACACACCTGGGGCCAGGTAGAGCATGGGAGGGGGCCATGCTTTCCCAGTGGCTTCGTTATTCCCAGAGGGGGACACAGGTGCCCATGAGGCACAGACAGAGGAGCAGCGCGCTCCCATCCTGCAAAGTGTGACTGCAAGGCTGCTCCAGGCAGGCAGACAGCTCTTCCAAATCCCCATGAATAATTGAAGACACCTTAAAATGTGCGCGGCGGCAGCCTCCAGGACGCCCTTCCCCCACAGTGTGCCGCTGCAAGTCTGGCTGCTGCTGGTGGGTGGGCTCCACCCTGCCAGGGGCAGTTCCAAAGCCAGGCAGAGGTCGACCCAGACAGATCATCTGAACCCTGACTCCCACTCCTTCTCCTTCCCCACCTCACTTTTCTCTCCCGGTCCCCGGAGATCCAGGGCAGGGTAGGCTCGGCCACGAAGACCTGCTACAGGTCGAGGGTGTAAGACTCCCAAGCCAGGTGGCACAGATGGGCCTGCTTTGGGGGTGCGGGCAGAGGCAGGGCTGGGGAGCTGACCCTTTCTGCAGTCGTGTCCTGGGCATATCCCAGTTAGAGGCCAGGTGCAAAGAAACAAGGGTTCTTGCCGCCTCTGCCTTCCAGGTCCCTGGAGAAGGGCCTCGTGGCATGATGGGAACTGCAAGACATGGTGGTTTTCAGTGCTCCAGAGAGCATGTGCAGGGCACAGCCCCCATCAGGAGACCCGCTAAGCTCTGGCTACACATGGGGGTGCACGGGAAGGTATTGTCATGAAGGTGTGTGCCTGCAGTATGTGGTTTGTGGGGGAGGGGAGGCTCACTGTGTGTGCTGGGAAACCCAACCAAGTCTCCAAGGCTTTGGAGCTGATCAGGAATAAGAAGGGCCTCTGCCTCCCTTTGGTTTCTGGCTGACATCACACACACACACACACACACACACACACACACACACAGAGAGAGA
>CABHPP010149635.1:0-12068 GCA_902168425.1 Peromyscus attwateri
ACACACACACACACACACACACACACACACACGATGTATTCACATGTGCACTGATTTTGCAATAAGACAAATATCATTCCCTTTATTACACACATAGAATGGGTGATATGTGTTTCCCTAGAATTTGAGAGGTGCTACAGTTGTTCAACTTCAGCAACAAAATTTGTATGTGTGAGGGGCTCTACATATGCACAAGAAATTTAACAGTCATTCATGAAAAAATCTTCAAATCAAAGTTAAAATCTACTTCTCAGAAAAGCCAGGTGACACACAGTAATGTGTATAATGGTTCAGATTTCCCCTAACGGTCAGAGATGGTACTCGCTGGCAAGACACCACAGACTGAGCTGAGAGTGAGGTGGATAAGCTGGCAGGTGGGAAGGAGAGGGATTTCTGTGAAGTGGAAACCAGGAGGTGGCTGGAGGCACTGTGGAATGCACTGCCCCTCCTCCTCCTCCTTCAGCTGGCTGAGCCCCAGATGGCACCACCTGCTGTTTTGTGTGTGCCCCCACAACGATTGGCACCTGCACGTGGGAAATGTGATTAGAGTAGACACAGAAGCCCATCCTCATGACAAGAGTAGTATTCCTTGGGGACCCACAGAGATGATGAGGTCTAGGAGGAAAGGGCCTTTCCCACTATTAGACTCCAGGGAAAATATACTTAGAATACAACAAATTCTCAAAAATTGTGGAAGCACACTTTCTCTACAAGGGATATACATCTTTCACATCTATGAGCAATTCAGCAATTAAAATAGACCATACCACTGAAATCTTCAAAACTGCCATTCAATCAGAGGAAAACTTTGTACCTATGGCTAAAGAAAACTGTCATTTGTTTTTACAGAAAAATCAAACACAAGTCTTATGTTTTAATTCATTCCCAAATAAAAAGGCAATACTGTGAAGTCAGCTGAATGATGAGTTTTCCATGACATTTAAGCCACCAGATGCAATAAAATATTAGAGCATTTTCCCACTGCAATCTAAATAAAATATATTGAGTCAAAATGATCAAGCATGCCTATAACCCCCCACACTTGGACCTGAAGGCTACAGAGTGGATCTGAAGGCACCCTGGGTTGTATAAATAAAGCAAAACTTCCATACAGTCTAATAAAATTATTCTAGCATTGGCTTGCAGTTTCACTTCTATATTCATATGAAAATTCAGTTATATTATTAAAAATATCTTGGGTCAGACAAAAGGAAAAAGGCAAACTCAAGACTCACTATATGTTTTCTGAGAATCTCTCATCTAATAATGACTATTATCAACTTTTTTATCTATAGTGTACTCTAAGTATATTTTAGCTGCAGGCACAAGACATTTACTCAGTTATAACCAAATGCTTTCATTCCAGACACACTGCAAAACTGATGGTCTCTTTGTTACTGTTTGGTAACATCCATGCACAAATATTAGATTCCAAGGAGATAAGAGAACCAGAACCATGAACCACACACACTTTCCTCTGTTGCCTAAATTGGTTTTAGTGCAGTAATTCCTCCAGGTCATTTTAGGGTCAACAGATATAATTATAAGAGTAAGCTAGGGTAAATAATCAAATTTGTAGAGAGAAAAGGCAAAATACTCATCCAATTATTAAATGTCATAGCCATTCAGCCTTGTAATTATTATTGGACAAAAAACAAATGAGGGTTTACTGGACAACTGCTGTTGAACAGATGTGTGGGGGTCATTCTCACACTCAATGAACATCCGACATATCAAGATAGTCAGTCATAACAGCTTCAGTATTAATCATTCTTGTGATGTAACTGTTTCTATCAAAAATCTCCCAATTGCCTGGCATATGCAAGACCCCCTCTGCTCAATCACAAACTCTCTCTCTCTCTCTCTCTCTCTCTCTCTCTCTCTCTCTCTCTCACTCTCTCTCTCTCTCACACACACACACACACACACACACACACACACACACATACACACACACAAACTTCTGAAATGCATTCTCAATTTATTGAATTATTAACAACTGGTCCTTCTCAATTTACAAAGTATATAATATCTACTTAAACATGGTTCTATGTGTTATAGAAAATACTTTCTGAAAGTATATTGCAAAAGAAAAGTAAGTAGTCATACTGCAATATACAAAGCTGGACAGTCAGAAAAGACACAGAACATATGAAGGGCTGAGAATGCAGCTCAGCTGGCAAAATGCTTATCCAGCACACTCAAAGTCCTGGGTTCAATCCTCACGACCACAAAAACCTAACATGGTAGTACACAGCTGGCATCTCAGCACTGGAGATGTGGAGGATTGGCTGGACTACATAGTGAGCCTCAGGCCATCCAGGGCTATAGTGATACCTTGTCTCATAAAACAGAAATGAACAAAATGATCATAAAGTTATGATTTGGAAGAAACTATGAAGGGGAGGAAGTTCGCTATTCTGTGTGTGATGCCCCATGATTCAGTACTTCCTAATCTGAACAAGGTATTCTGTGAAACCACATACAATCTGTCAGGAAATGTCTTCAAAAGTCAAGTGTGGAAACCATTTAAGGTCACAAAGGCCTCTGACCCCACTCAGAAAAGTTCAGAAGACTGGTTCCTCTGTACGCCAGTACACAGAATGGATGAATATCCCACGGATTTCTTAACAACTGGTAAGGAGTTCCTGGTGTGTAATGAAATTACAGAGCACATGATGGATTGGTGACCTTTTGAATTAGGACAAGCAACATGAACTCATTAACAAATTCACCATTATACTAGCCAGGATGCATTAAGAGTGTCAGGCATTTGTCAAAGACAGTCAAAGTACAGATAGAAATACCAAAGTATAAAGCTTCATTCTCCAGTGTTCCATTTCAGAGGGTGGGAACTCACATCTGACTTTAATACTCTGAAAACTTCATGGTTGCAATCAACCAGTACATAAAAAATATTGTCCCAATTGGATTTATACCTCTGCTTTGAATAGTATTTGAAGAGGGGGTTTAAAAATTAGTTTTTTTAATTCACTGGCCAACCAGAGAAAACATATGTCTTATTTACTTTCCTACTGCTGTGATAAAACACCATGACCAAGTGCTTTACAAAAGCAAGGGTTTCTTTAGGCTTATGGTTCCAGCTGGGAAAGTGGGGCAGCAGGCCAGCATGGTGCCTGGAGCTGAAAGCTCAGACCAAGGGCTCACACCTCAAACAGCCAACAGGAAGCAGAGAGAGCACACTGAAAACAGTGCATGACTTTTGAAACCTCAAAGCCCACACAGTGGCATACTTCCTCCAGCATGGTCACACCTCCTAAATCTATTGCCACAGTATTACCAACTGGGGACCAATTATTCAGATGCCTGTGAATATCAGGGACATCTAGCCCATTCAAACCTTCATAACATATTAACGAGATAAGTTTCCAATGTAAAGAAAACTCCTTCTGTCACACTTTATTTTATTTCAGTTGCATGACACATGGCCGTGTTCACATGTTCACAGGGTGGGAGAGACCAGAGTAGTCATCTTGACCGGGAGTTAACACCACAGTTCATCATTTAGTGCCTTTGTGGGTTCAATCAGCAAAGAGTTTTAAACTCCACCTCCACACCAGTCTCCTCACTTTCCATAGGAGGATAAAGGCCATGAGTGATGGTGCATGTATGCATGTATCCTAAAACCAAGGAGGCTGAATAAAGCAGGAGGGTTGCAGTTTGAAACCTGTCTGGGCTAAATGGCTAGACTCTTTCTCAACCAAAGAAAAACACACTATCCTCCTTCCTAATGAAATATGAAAGAGATAATAGAGTACTCTTGATAAGAATATGTGAAGATAATATAAGGCCAAATTAGTCTGATTTGAACTCAGCATATATATCAATGTATATTATCTATTGTTATTGTTATTGTAAAATACTGCTCCAAGAATTTTTATCATTAAAACATGATTTATTCAAGTATAAAGCAATATAGGACCTCCATCTTTTTTAAATTATATTACTCTTTCAATTCTTCCTATGTACCTTTCAAATATACCAGAATTCTTTCTTATATTTAGAAAATGGGTGATTGCAGAATAATCTTAACAAATAAAGTCGTGTCAGTAAGACAATCATTTAAAAAAAATGTTTGTTTTGGTGCTGAAGTTAGGTATGTCTATCTGTGCCTAGCATTTTTCTGTGTTTTCTCACTTTGATCAGCAGCTCTCTGCAGTTGACAGGTAGGCATGGTGATTGGTTCTTGTAATCACGACACTTGGTTCAAGGCCAGCCTGGTCCACATAGTAAGTTCCATGCCAATGTGGTCTACATAGTAAGATTCCCTCTCAAAAAACAACGGGATTACATTGGAATCATGGTAGAAAGACTCGTGTTACTTTGGATAGCTGAACAATTGAAATTAAAAACCCAGCTCATCCCAAAACCTCATACTATGGACTTACTCTGAGTCTCAAGGTATAGTTATGTCTTACTTATTCACATTTCATTCATACTATTCAAATACAGTTTTCAGAGTAGTCTTACAAACTATGAAAACAAACTGACATGAAGAGTTTCCACACTCACTGCTATCAGTCAACAGTTCCTCGAGTCTCAATCTCTGTACTTGAAAGACGAAATATTATCACAAGAACCACCTACAAATGTGCTTCTGCACCACTGTGGACACTCCCTCCTTATGTGCAACAGAGCTGATTCTCTTTCAAATCATTTGTGTGTGTGTGTGTGTGTGCACGCGCGCGCGCACATGTGGAGGTCAGAGAACAACTTCTGGAAGTCAGTTCTCTCCTACCATGTGGATTCTGGGGGTCAAATTCAAGTCATCATGCTTGACGACAAGCTCCTTCCCCTGCTGAGCCATCTTTCTGAGCCAAGACTTATAGGTTATTTATATAATCATTTTTAGACAACTTTTCTATACATATGACAATATATGGTAGATGATGATGGACAGAAAAATATTAATTAAATTTACTATACTTCATTGCAGTAAGAAACACATAGACCAAATTCATATGTCTATCTCATCTTCAGCATCTCACTGATTTAAGAGAATGTACAATACTTACTATGTAAACATATATATAGTTTAAGGGCATCCTCAGCTAGAAAGAAAGTTTCAGGAGAGTCTGGGCTAGATGGGACCCTGTGTCAAAAACAATCAGCAACAAAAATAGAATTGATAAATATTTGATGAGACAAACATCTGGACATTGTACAATATACACAGGTATCAAAACATCACATGGTCTGTGTCACTAATATATATCATTTTTGTTTCATTAAAATTAATTTAATAAAAATAATTGTAACATTGCCATCTAAACAGGCTCAAACTGCCACATGGAAATAATTATCAAAAATGAGCAAAAGATGAACATTATGGTAAATGGTTATACTATTGCCCACAGCACTTGTCAAAGCATTCCAAGATGATGCACAAATTATTTTGGATTTCTTCAGACTCTTAATACCAACACAGACCCTACCACTTGGCTCTGGTTCTATATTTTGACTTCTAAAATATCTTCCTTTTTTTCCTCTCTCTTTAATCATGAATATTTTCTCAAGAGGGAGTAGATATGTGTTCTTGTTTGGAGAAGCAAAGTAAAAAGTAAAAAGTGGCCAGAGGTACAATGATTGGACACGAGTCCCTCTGCCTTCCGTCCCTCTGCCTTCCATCGAAGGTAAACAAAGAAGAATGCAAAAGCTGGATGGAGGCCAGATCAAGGACTACAGAAGAGGGAAGAGCCATGCATTTCTCACTCAAAGATCAGCAAATCCAATGAGAGACTCAGGAAGAACTCAATCATAGGTCACAAAGCTACATTATTACCAATAATGTTTAAATAATACATTATGATAGCACATGCAAATGATATACAAAGTCTTATATGAGTGTTCCAGATAATTGCCATCCTGGATTACCATGTCCCTTTTGCTAAGCAGCAGGCTACTTGGGGGAATAATTTCTAAAAGTATCAATACTAGCCCAGTTAATTTGAACATTTATTAGCTGGAATTTACTACTAATTGCATCAGTAGTTTAAAAATACAAACATATACAACAAAAATAATCATAAATAAAATGAATGACAAATATTTTAGGAGCAGAACACAGAGTAAGTTTCCCAAACAAACTGGATTCTGAATTGGAAGCCTGAGCTGACCCAGAACTCAAAGCACACAGACAACCATGTGGGAGTGCACCCTCCTGTGTTACAGTTCACCCACCCAATTTTTATGTCTCTATATTGTAACATCACTTTTCACAGCTTCCTAACTCCTAAAATGACCTAGGAATTATGTGGCTAAAAAATGTCTGAATGTCCAAGTTCTTCTAACTCAAGTATTTGTCAAACTCCCGGGTTCAATACTATTGCTCTTCCACTGGGGTTACCATTCTAACCAACTCTCACTGACCTCTGATTCTGCAGAGTTCTATAGAGTTTGTTCCTGACAATGCACAACCATATGCTTATTTATACTATCAGCCATAATACTTGTGACATTACATGTACATGACACTATAATACTTCTCTGGATTATTCATTACTTTATTCTTGGATAGTAATGTCCACTCGGATTTTAAATTCCACGAAGGTATCTAGTCATTGACTTTCAGTCCATTGGTCCATCGCATCTAACAGAGTGCGATTCACCCAGCAAATCAATGTCAAGTGACTGCATCGAGGGAGCTTTCTCACACCTTAGGAGCAAACACCTACACTAAACTGATTAGAACAGACTGATTCTCGGAGGCTGAGGCTCATTAAGCAAATGTTAGAAATCAAGGTCTTTGTCTTAATGACTACAAACACAAATTAATATGTAGAAGACAATAATTGTGTGTGAGTTAAAAGAAAAACAGGAATTAAAACAAACAAACAAAAAAAAAAAAACAGGTTTGAAGGGCTGGGCTTGACAGCACAGGCCTGTTAATCCAGTGTTTGTGAGGCAAAGATAGGCAGATTTCTGTGGTTTCAAGGCCAGCCTAGCCTATGTAGCAAATTCAATCCAGTCAAAGTTATGTAGTGAGACACTATTTAAAAAATAAATAAACACACACACAGAGAGAGAGAGAGAGAGAGAGAGAGAGAGAGAGAGAGAGAGAGAGAGAGATCTGGGCTGTAGATTACTGGTAAACAATTTGTCTCACATACATAAGAGCCTGAGTTTGAACCCCAGTACTGAAACAAAAGAATAGAAAATTGGCTCTAATAATTAATATTTCACCCCTCAGATGTGTGTACCTGTGTGTGTGTGTGTGTGTGTGTTAGAGTCTCACTATATTATGTAGTCCTGGATTGCCTAAAACCTGCTATATAGACCAGTCTGGCCTCTAATTTACAGCAATCTCCTGGCCTCTGCCTCCTAAGTGTTGCTATTACAGGCATGAACCACCGTACCCAGCCCTAGATTACAGCATATATTAAGTAGATCATATTTTACCATCTCACTCTGGTTTTAAAAGATTGACCTTCCTTTAAGGGACAGGAAGTACTAGTGAAATTCAGATAAAAGGAATCATTTATAATATTGACTTGTCTCAATTACACAGAAGATTTTTTTCTATCAAAATACTTTATTTTGTTGCAATGCCAACTTTGTCTTATCAAGTAAAAGAAAACTGAAGTGGAAACTTTATTTGCTGTCATAAATTCTGCCAGTGTCCACTGAGGCAAAAATAAGCAGTGGCTTTGTCTTTGTTACCAACAAAAATTAGAAAAGAACAGCAGCAGGAAGGCAAACAAGCTAGAAGCAGTTTCATAATTTCCCATGCTCCGAATCATGACAAGACAAAGAAAGGCAGATTGAAGATGTGAAGCCTCTTTCTAAGTGTAATCACATGTCACTGTAGGAAGTTTACAAAGAGGGAAAGAGACCTCCAACACTTCAGCAGAGAGTGGATGAGAAGGAACCAGTAATACAACAAACACTGAGAGAGGCATGCTGACAGAGTTCCTCTAAAGAACATCAGATCTAAAATCATGAAAGTCATGTTACTCTTATAGGCTAGCTTAGCTGGGTGTTAATGCCTAGTGCACGCAAAGGTACACACTTATCTGTTTGTGCTGTTCCACCTGTTTTATGTAGACACTCCAGGTCAAGTACATTGTCTGTCTAGACCAATTTCTAGGAACATCGACAGGGACTTATCACAAGGTATGGAGGCCAAAGAATGCTGCTTGGGGGAACATTCTAGATAGCAAAGAAGGATGTCTGTTTTACATATTATTCCCATACGTTAGAGAGAGCATCTTATAAAGTGTGATCATTGAAGATAAGAAATAACATGAGAGGAAAGAATGAGGAATCTCAGAGGAGGATCAAAGAAGCTTCTCAAGAGACATGGAAAGCCAGTGTGGCAGCATTCATCTGTAACCCTGGTGCCTGGGAGGTTAATGGCAAGATAACTGAGAGTTCAAAACCAGCCTGGGCTACAGACCAAAACCTTAGTGTGTGTGTGTGTGTGTGTGTGTGTGTGTGTGTGTGTGTGTGTGTGTGTAAGGAGAGAGGGGAAGAGGGAGAGAAGGAGAGAGGGAAAGAGAGAAAGAGAACAGCAGTTCAGCTCAATCTGATTTCCTTGGGAGAAACTGCTCCAAATATGCCACTCGTGGAACAGGAAGAAAAACATGAAGAAGACTCATGAGAGCAAATGTAAAGCAATCCTAGGATTCAGACATAGGATGAAGAGAGAAAATAATGCTTTCTGTTCTCTTGCGTCGCTCACTGCTCTCCATCTAGATGAAAGAACAAAGGTTAACTGTGAGAGCCACAGAATAGCAATGTATCAACTCTAACCAGAGATTCCGCTTTCCTTTCCAAATGTTAGCTAATTGATTTTATTTTGTTCTGATTGTCTTGACACAGTTGACCTTCATTACTATGGTAGCCAAGGCTGGCCTTGAACTATGAATCCTCATGTTTCTATTACAGACACATACCGCCATGCCCAGTTAAGATAAAACATAGTCCCTGCTAACCACTGCTAAAGTAATGACTAAACCTGAGTGAGAGAAGAGACTGGAGCTTGTTAAATCCCTCAGTGTTGCTCTGGTAATAGCAGGTTTGAAGTGGGTCCAAAGAACTTAAGTTTTCTAGGACTTCCCAGGTAGTCCTGGTAGTTGTGGTAAGCAAAAAATACTTTGAAACCTATTACTCTCATCAGGATATCACAGGATAAATTATTATTAAAATATCAAATCACCAATGCAAAGTATCATAAAGACGAATAGATAGAAGAAGAAAGATACTGAAAATCTATAGAAGACAAGTTAGAAAGAATTTTTCCATCCAATAAAAATTCCATCACCCCTGACAGATGGTCATTTTAAATACCTTCAGTGACAGAGAATTGCTGTCTTCAGGCAACATAGACCATTTTGTCTTATAAATTGATGTTCTAATGAAAGGTCAAATTATAAGTTATTTGAAAAACAAGAAATGGAGATATTACTCAGGACAGATTATGCATGAAAATCTCTCTATTTGATTGAACTGGGAAGACAGCAGCTTTAATTTAGAAGCAATCGGAGCACAAGAGCATGTGAATCTTCCAATGTTAGATTCACTATCCAATCCAGCCAGTCATGCTCTGTGTGGCTGCTGTTAAAATAAGATCTTTAGTGTGTTTCTTACTCAGATTTCTATGTTGCAACACTTCAGTCACACATCTGGTGACACACATCTGTCATCTCTCTAGTTAGGCAGTAGCAAGTATATAGAAATAAAAATGCCAAGGTCTGGCTGGTGACCTGAGTTCCATCCCAAAATCCACACAATGGAAAGAGAGAACTGATTCCCACAATGTCCTCTGACCTCCACATGTGCCCTGTGGCAAGTGTACCTCTATCCCAACACAGAAAATAAACAAATGGTAAAAATTACTTAAAACACAAACATAATGAAAAAAGTCACAATATTCATGACTATTCCCACAACCTGTATCAAAGCACCTTAAATGAATATGCAGTATCCTACAAAGCTATTTTATCCCACTACCCTGTTAAAAACACCACCACCTCCATTTTACTTTTATCTATTTACAAACATGTTACCAAATGACAAAAGTAGTTATGAAGCCTCTTATATGTTGACTTGTCTTGGAACAACTTACCAAGCCTAGAGCTCTTAAGGAACTGTCACATGTGATTGATGCTTGGTCTTTTCCATTTTTCACTCAGGTAAATTCTCTAAGGCTCCTTTAACCTCTTCTGGGGCCAAGTCACTGCCATCTTATTGGCATAAAGTTGGAAAGCAAGTCGAGATGTATGACAGCATGCTTCTAGGTTGCTTTAATATGATCAGCCAAAACACCACGTAGAATAAGAAGTTTCTAATACCATGCAGAATAAGAAGTTTCTGTGGAGTCACCTCGGATTTAGAGTGCGCTCAAAACTTCCCTATACTCTTCACTTCCATAGCTCCTAATGTTTCATTTTTGACCCAGAATCTAGTCAGAATTGGCACAGCCTCTTGCCTTTTCTCCACATATTACCTCCGGAACATCGACCTCAATTCTTCACCTTCGTTAATACTGATTTTGTGTGAAATAATTGTACTAAGGAAACTGTTCTTTGAAATATTAGCAGCATTACTAGCCACAACTTATTTTCCTTGGACCTAAAGAGCATGCAATAATAAAGTAATCTATCTCTCAACAGAAGTATCTTTGTGTTGAAGCTTGAAAGAGCAAATAGGAGCCACTAACTTCCAGAAGCTGGCCATGGTGTCCTATTGAACAAGGGCAATTCCAGGAGCATCCACATCTCCCAAGGTCATTCTGTGACCAGCATGGAGCAAGACAGAAACAGCACCTCACCCTTATCATGTCCAAACACAGACAAAGCACAGACATAGCCCAAGCCACAAAATACCAAACACCCCATCTTTTGATAAATGAGAGAGATGTCTTTGCCAATCACGGCTCTCATAACACCAAATTGTACCTGCTTTCTGATGATATGTCGTCCAGAGAATGAACTCCTACTCTCTGGGAACCCCTTTCTACTGCAAATCCTGTCATCAAGGTCAATCCACATCCTGTGATTCCCCAGGGTACCTCTCACTGCAATGGTCTGCTGGCCTTGTGTTGTGTATCTTCCTGCTCACTGCAGTAGGTCAAAAACACAACAGTTCAACCACAGGCAACTTCCTAGAGGTCACAGCGGAGGAGGCTAACAAGCTCAGTTACTGAAGGTCAACACGAAAGTCCCTGAAGAAATCGCTGTCCTTACGGTACTCACCAAAATTCTGCTATAAAAAAAAACACTTCTTTGAGCCTGTTTTCAAAAGGCTCTTGTGGCCAAAGACCCTCCAGTCCTTCCCCTCAGAACCACTTTCATGACATATAAAGACGAGGTCATGGACCATCTGCTCTTCATTTACTGGAGCAGAGGCATGTTTATAAGGAACATGATGAGCAGATGGATCTCCACCTGGGCCAAGGCAAGCTGGTGGCCAATCATCCTGGATACTCAGAATTCCACACCAGATCACAGTGAACCTCTACCAAAAAAAAAAAAAAAAAAAAAAAAACCACTGCCACCTGGAGGGCTTGGCATGGACTTTGCTCCAGCTCTTGCTTTTCTCAGCTTGTACGTCCTTCCCAGATGCTTATCTCTTGATTATTATTTTCTAACCAAAGAACATTTAATGGTCTAGTATTTACACAAAAAACTTTAAAGGATGCTATGCAGTGGTAGAGAGCTTACCTAGAACACACAAGGCCCAATTGCTAGTATCACAGCAAGAAAGATTGGATGGGGGAGGTGGGATGGCTCACTCAATAAAGTGCTGTCTTGCAAACATAAGGACCTGAATTCAATCCCCAGATCAAAATGTCACAGATTTTTACAATTGTGTGTGTGCATTTGTAATCCCAGTACTGGGGGTGGGCGGGGCAAGAGATGGGAGTAGCTCTCAGGATTACTGGTCAGTCAGTCTAGCATCTTTAGGAAGCATCAGGCCAATGAGGGATGCTCTAAAAGAAGTAGATGGCCGGCCGGGCGGTGGTGGCGCACGCCTTTAATCCCAGCACTCGGGAGGCAGAGGCAGGCGAATCTCTGTGAGTTCGAGGCCAGCCTGGTCTCCCAAGC